>BHFT01039381.1:43709-186475 GCA_004320025.1 Laticauda laticaudata | reverse complement strand
AGGGGGGGGGGGGTTGGGAATCGTTAAGGAAAAGATTGGAGGCTGGGAGGAGGTCTTGGAAGGGAATTTTTCATACTCCACCATCTGGCGGATCTTGTTCAGGCTTAAAGATAAGCAGGATGAGCCTAGTCTGTATAGAAAAGGAGACCAATAGGAAATCTGAGACTTGAATAGCTGGAGTGGAAAATGAAAACCAAACCAAACCCCATGTCAACTCATAAAACATTCCTATGCCTGTTTTAATAATTGCCATAAAAAGGGGGGGGGNTGCCTGTTTTAATAATTGCCATAAAAAGGGGGGGGGGGCGGAGAAAGAAAATCTGGAAGAGCAGTGCAGCAGTTTGAAGTTGAAAGCACATTCCAACTCTTCTCTTTAAAAGATTGTATCTTAAATACCAGAGCTTTTGCCTGCGAATATATTTAATTGGAGAATGTGATTGATGACACCTGGGTGAATGTGCTCAGTTGGTGAATCTGATTTATGACACACCCGGCGGTGGGAGGGGGGAAACAGGGCCACAGGAGACTGTAAATGACGTAGGCCAGAGTTGGCTTCATAAAGGGCAGTGCCAGTATGTTGCGTCTAATGAAGACTTTGAAGTTTCTTGAAGTTTGGCTCGAGAATCATGATTTAATTAGGGCAATTGCTGGAATCCTGACACCCTACTTCTATTTTGTTGCCATGAAAGAGGCATAGATGTAGCTCTACGCTGGTCTGTTGTTGGAATAAAGATTTGGCTTGGCTTAGCCAAGTTTATCATGATGATAATCAATTTCCTGTATATGCTGTACATGCCGGCTGGGGAATTCTGGGAGCTGATGTCCACACCTCTTAAAATGGTCAAGATTGAGAAACACTATCCCTAGTTATTCAAGCACTTTTCTCCTTGATTTTAGCTCATTTTAGACATTGCCTATGCTTAATTTTACCATCGATTTAGAGCTGATTAAATTGATAGAAGGAAGAAGTAAAAGAGAAACACATGTCTATATTATTATTATTTTTTTAATCCACTTCATGTGGATTTTGGGAAGAACTAAGACTATGTATCACAATGCAGTCCAAAAAGTTCTTTTTACAAAGTGAAGAATAAGACTGTACAGCTCCCTATCATTTGTTCTCCTGTCAAAGGACAAAAGATACCCTCCCACCCCCCGGGTTAAGTCACTCCCAAATCAAAACCTTCTATTGGAATCCAGGTTTTATTTACATCTTTTTTAAAAAAAGGAAAATTAACATATGTTTATAAGTGCATGCTGGGATTCAATCTATGGGCTGCCTTGGTTGCAAATCAAGCCAGAATGGTTATGCTTCATCTATACTTAGTGTAAGCTTAATAAATCCATATGATAATGCTTCTGTTTAATTAGGCAAACACTTGTGTGTATTTTCAAAGAACAAATATGATCTAATTTAGGGCTTATCCAGTGCCAAACCCCTTCTAAGAGAGCTTCCAAGTGCTTCTCGTGTGTTCACACAAAGTCTGGATCTCCACTGGGGAACATTTCCAAAATGCAGATGGTTTAAAGGTCTGCAGGCTCAGTGGCTAAGACGCTAAGGTTGTCGATCAGAAAGGTCAGCAGTTTGGCGGTTCAAATCCCTAGCACCACGTCACAGAGTGAACTCCAATTCCTTGTCCCAGCTTCTGCCAACCTAGCAGTTTCGAAAGCACGTGAAAATGTAGTTACCGAACTAGTAGCAACACCGGTTGAATCCCACCCCTGCTTTACCTAAGATCGAACTCACAGCCTCCTGATTGTGAGATGAGAGCTCCCACCTCGAGGCCACCGCACCACTCCAAAGTCAATTCCTGCTGTATATGTGACAAAATATTTGCAGGGCTTGTGCAAACCCGTGTCTTAAGTCACCTTTTTTTCCCCTCCAGTATTTCGCAAAGTTAAACATGCCTAACTTGAGAGCAGTGACATAATTATCTTTAATCGTAAAAAAAAAAAAAAAANGTAAAAAAAAAAAAAAGAAGCAACAAACCAACGTCAATCAGAAGTTGAGTCAGAAAGCTCTGAATGAAAACAAAACACATTCAGTAATGAGAAAAATTGATGGAGTTGTCATCTCAACTCTTATTTGACACGGCACGGCTGGGAACTATTAATTACCGCAAAGGAAAGTTAACACTGGAATATTTGCCGTCCCCATCTGTCCTGCAGGCTGTGTTCCTGCACTTTCCTTGTTTATCAAGACATCATATCAACTTGAAAAAGTGGTCTACCTGAAGAAGTCGGACTGTTGCAGAAGGCCCCAGACGTTTTTCAACTTCAGCCATTTGGTAACAAATCATGCGGAACAAGGATGCTGGGGGATGCTGGGAGTCGAAGGCCACAAGTTCTCAAGTCACCAAAGTTGGGACACCTTCCGCGTTGAACCTTCAACCGCACAGTCGCGCCACAGAGTTCAACCCACATTTGGGAATAGGTCTTAAGTCTCATGATTAATTTCTTTTCATGGAAAGTATTTGCTTTCGGGTTGCAAAATATTAGGCGAATAATCAAAACCTCCTGCTGAAATACCACAGCTGCCTTTTCTGAAAAGCTTGGGGGGGGGGTGGAGGGGGTTTAATCTTGGTGTCAAATCGAGCTGGTTTAAATTATCGTAACGCAGAAGAAGGAGCCTTAATGACAATAGTTGGGGTGGGAAGCCAAAGAATACAAGGAAATATGGGCCGATGGCAGCGGGCTGAATCCAGAGCAAGTGAGAATGCCAACATGTGCCTGTTTGGGAAGAAGGGGAAAAGACTGTGGAAAGGCGGCATCTATGGTTCCGAGAGCGTCTCTCGGCAGCGCAAATATTTGTGAGAACTTGAAGAGTTTAATCCTCTGAGAAAGTCAACAATCCCTCATGAACTGAAGGAGGGAGTTGGAATTCCAAAGGCAGAATTCTGGGATTTTTGTGGTCAAGATATTTGAATTGCCCTTGGCGAGATCGGCAGTGGACAAGCTTGATAAAGAAAAAAGAAAAAGAAAGAGAAAAGAAGGAAGGAAGGAAGGAAGGAAGGAAGGAAGGAAGGAAGGAAGGAAGGAAGGAAGGAAGGGGAGGGAGAGAGGAAGGGAAAGAAAGAAAATAAAATAAAGGAAGAAAGGAAAGGAAGGATGGAAGAATGAAGGGTGGGAGGAAGGGAAAGGATGCACGGAGAGATACTGTACATAGATATGGTAGATGATAGATAGAAGGATAGGAAGGTGATATATAGATAGATATATAGAGAGATATATAGAGAGATAGATAGATAGATAGATAGATAGATAGATAGATAGATAGATAGATAGATAGATAGGATGGATAGAAAGATAGATAGGATGGATGGATAGATGATAGATAGATGGTAGGTAGGTAGATGATAGAAAGATGATAGATAGGTGATGGATGGATGGATGGATAGATAGGGTGGATGGATAGATAGATAGATAGATAGATAGATAGATAGATAGATAGATAGATAGATAGATAGATAGATAGATAGATAATAAATTGTCCTCTTGATATACATCCACAAATTAATCCAGCATGATTGTCATTTCAAAACCTTCGCTGGGCAGAGACATATCTGAAGCCATTAAAAGGAGTCGTTATCTTCACTGAGCCCAACATTTCCTTTCATGAGGCAAGATGGTTGTTGAGCGAATCGCGTCCCATTTTACCTTTCTGGCCATCCTGGTTAAGCAGATTCCCCGCAAGCTGTCCAGAGAACCGTGCAGTTGTTCAGCAAACCCATCTTTCCCCTCTGTCGAGTTCGCTTGTCAAAAGCCAGTCGGCAAGGTCATGCAGACACCCTGGTCGGAAGTCTGCTTTTCTCAGTGGTGTTGCAACTTGGAACGGCCACTCAACGAGTCATTGGACATCGAGGATTATCTCTAGGCCCAGATGGTTCAAACTATGCACAGATCTTGTGCTCCCCCCCCCCCNTATGCACAGATCTTGTGCTTTCCCCCCCCCCAAACTCCCCCCTACCATATTTTGTCTGCCTCCCCTCCCTTCCGCTCTTTCTGTTGAACTGTAATGAATTGTCTCATAATCTATTCCATCTTCTCGCCATTAGCAGGCTCAGAGTGTCTCACAAATCGCAGCAAAGAACTCATTTTCCAGAGCTTTAATCACACAAAGAGGGAATGCCTAATTCTCTAAATGAAATGCCCTGTGATCACTGAAGCAAAGATTTAATATATCATGGCAAATTAGGTAAGATTTTAATAAATTACTTATCTTCCCGAAGACTTTACATTTACGTGCACAAAAGGAAAAGATCGCCCATTTTGGCAAACGGCGGGGAGCTCTTCCCCAACAAACTCCCGGTGAAAGACTCGAAAATAACACACACACACACAAATAAATAAATAAAAAAGTGCTTCTGGAAATAATACTCCTTCATAGAAATGAGTAGAGAGGGTTGGGCCCAGTGTTATTCATGGCTCCTTCCATCCCTCTTTTTCTTTAATTTAATTTTAAATATTACCTGTTCTTGCGAATTTCATTTAAATCTTTTTCATCAGCGCGGCCAGAAAGCTGGAATTTCTCCAGGTTACGCATGTTAAGTCCTCAACCTGCGACCAACATTTCTGCGAAGTGAGACAGTCGCTTGGTGCATTTCACACACACACACACACACACACACACACCCCGTTTTGCAACCTTTCTTGCCACCGTGGCTAAAGCGAATCCCTACAGCGGTCCATACCCCGGTTGTTAAGTGAATCTGGCTCCCCCCACCTCCCTGTTAAGGCTTGTCAGAAGGTGGCAAAAGGGGAGCGAGGGACTTGTCATAAATACGCGTCGGTGGCCGATCATTCTGAATTTTGATCAGGTGACCTCGGGGATTGCTACAATGGTCGTAACTGGAAAAACATTTGTAAGTCACACTTCAGTGCTGTTGTAACTTTGAGCGGCCACTAAATGAACTAAATGTTGAGGATTACCTTGCATCATGTTATTATAGAAATACGGTCTAAGTCAGAGGAAAGTAGACCAAGCAGAGAGAAGGAATAGCTAAGCCTGAAGTGTAAAACACTTTAATATGTGGTTGATATATGTAAATCTCATATGCTTACAGGTGACTCTCCTTTTCAAGACCTTCACGTACACATCCATATGCACCATTTATGGGACACTTTCTCTCTCTCTCACACACACAGACACAGACACACACACATAAACACACACCTTCCAAACTTGATAATCTCTACTGTTCGCAGAAGGGCAAAAGTTGTGTCTTTCTCTTTCTTTCTTTCTTTCTTTCTTTCTTTCTTTCTTTCTTTCTTTCTTTCTTTCTTTCTTTCTTTCTTTCTTTTTTCTTTTTTTTGTAAAAGCTTGCAGTAATTTAATAAATCTGGGGACTAGCCTCATTCTTTGTGTTTAATTGATAGAAATGGCATGCATCAAAGGAAACGCATACTGAGACTTAATGTGCATAAAATGGATATTAGCATTTTAAAGAGGCAGATTAACACATTTATCCAAGTAATTTTCATATATTGCTTCTAATAAAAGCTTTGCAGTATAAAATTCTTAATGAGGCTAATCGTAGGCATTCCATTTAGTGGGGTGATTAGGGATAACACAGAGGTATTTTTAATCAGTTTTCTGAGGCTTAAGTGTATATTATTATTATTATTATTATTATTATTATTATTATTATCATCATCATCATCTTGATTTTTCATAACTTTTGTGTATGCAATATATTTATACGCACACATTAGAAAATCTGTCTCTCTCTCTCACACAAACACATTCACTCACTCTAATTCTCTCTCTCTCTTTTATATACATATATTCAATTAACAAAAAGTTCCATCATTCAGTCATGTAGATATTAATTATTACAGGCTGATGGACTGGAAAGATAGCCCTGGGCTAGGGATAGACAGAGAGAAATATAAAAATATAAATTCAAACCGAGGAGAAAAAATATACAAACTTTAAAACTGCAAACCGAGCAGGTTTTACATACAAATCATCCATTTAAATATAAGGTAAATATCTCTCTCTTGGTCTCCATCAGAGCCCGCCAGGCCTCCAGGTTCAGGTTTCCTGAGCATTTCCATGTTTCTTCCCAACTGAATTCAGGGCTGCCAGGGCTTCTACCGTCACTCTCAGCTTCCCAATCACCGTTCTGTCGTCTTGTGAATTGACAACTAGAAAGGAAAAACCAGCAAGAGACTGACGCATAAAGAGGATAGAGTGCTCACAGCTTTACTACGCGAGATAACCCAGGAGCAATAACAACAAAAGAGGTTTGTCATATCATAGTGGTTTTATCTTCAAAATATGTACTATACATATATGTACTATATGCAGAGATCAAACAATCAGCAATTACAGCAGGGAAAAACAGAGAGAGAGAGAGAAGAGAGAGAGAGAGGAAAGAAGGAGAAGAAAGAGAGAAGAGAGGAGAAAGAGAAGAGAGAGAGAGAGAAAGAAGAGAAGGAGAGGAGAGAAAGAGAGAAGAGAGAGAGAGAGGCCCTAACAGGGCCTCTTCTTATTATACAGGCTCTTAAAGAGATAACAGCCAAAAACCTCACTGACTCATTCCCATCATTGCATCGGTGCATCATTGCAGCAGCTGGTCAGCTCTTAAATTCCTACCCTGACACAAGAAGCATATTGACAGCCATCTTAACTTCTCTACCTCTGAGTAGCATCAGCCAGACACCAAAAAAAGGACATGCTTAAAAAAAAGAGAGAGAGGGAGGCAGAGGCACAGCAGTTGCCTTCAGCTGCATGTTTCTGAGGAGTATTGTGACTTTCTCTTGTGTAGAGAGGTGGCATCGATGACCTAACCTGAGCAACATGGATCCTCAGGCCAAACCACGGAGCTTCTGCGGACGGTTTAGGAGGTGACTGGGTCAAGACGCAAAGACCAAGCTGCTGGCTTGTGGGGAAACCCTTTTCCTCTCTCTTTCAAAAAGCAAAATTTTCTTTTAAAAAAAACCCAAACATTTTTCTTCCGAAATTGAGATTAGGGTTTAGCTGATTAGTTTGACTGTCTTGGAAAGGGAGGAAGTTCCTTCCCAAGACAGTCACCAGACTGGATCACCTGGCAATACAATTCCCAAAAGATTCCACACCCATTGGCACTACTCAGGTGACCCTGGGGGGCACAGATAAACCCCCAAGCGGGTTTTTCCGCAACAATTCTTAGCAAGAGCACCAATGACCAGAGGAGTGCAAGGGATATAAATCCTTCCATTCTTCCCACCATTCACTCAGAACTGAAGAAGCTTCTCGGATGAGAAGCGAAACGTCTTCAAGGGGAATCCAAGAAAGTCCAGTGGCCTTCTTGAAAAGGCACCTTTTGGGAGAACCGTGAGCTGGAGGATTGAGAATCTCCACAGATATTATATTTTAGGTCCTTAAGCATTTGTGAATTGGGAGCTGGAGACCTGGTGTTAGAGAAGGGCTTACCATCAATGTCTTGCTCAATGAGGTCTTGCCTTTTCTGAAAGATCTGGCTTAAACTCACATAAGCAAAGCCAATATCCTCACACTCCAGATCCTGTTGATCTTCCAGAGGGTCACTGACCACTGTAAATCGTATACTGGGGGGGTGGGAGGGGAGAGAGAGAGAGAGAGAAAGTGGATTATTTCTGACATTAACTCAGTCTGGGAATTTGAAAAGTCAGATGAAACCTCAGCTGGGTTTCAATTAAAGCGGCCTACTACGTTGACTGTGATGACCCAAAGGGGCTTGGCACAAAAACAATAAAGTCATAAAAATAGGTAAAATCCCTTTAATATCTCCAACTTGGTCCCCAAGGTCCAGCTGTCATCGGCTAGAGAATAATCTCTCCCAAGAACAGTGTTTTAAAGGGAAGAAATTCAGTCCGAACCCAAAGTACATATAAATTATAAATAAAAACCAACACAAGCCACGCTTTGCTGTGCCTTTTGCCTTTTTAAACAGTTTTCCCAGCTGCAGCCAATGAAGGGGATTAGGGCCCCTTCCTCCCCCATAAACCACGCAAGTCACATTGGTCCCTTATCTGTTCCTCCTGCATGCCCCAGGATGAAGAGGAGGTGGACCTGGATCTTCATCTGAATGCCCAGCCAGACTGTGTCCTTCTGGAGACAGCCCAGACTGTCCCCAGTTTCCTTCATAGCCACTGGAGCCACACTCCCACTCCCTGTCAGCTGTTCCACCTCTCCCTCAGAATCAGATTCCAACAGGGGCATGACATTGAAATACATTTGGAGTTCGGAGCCAGGAAGGGATCCAGTCACAACCTCAGTCAAGAAAGGAACATGGTTTATCTGTGGTCAATGGCACCTTCTGGGGTGGGAAAGTTCTTTGAGGATTTTGGGGGAGTGTCTGATCTGGACCGGGAACATCCCTAATGGATCAACAGACAAGAATTGCATTTTGTCCGAAGGGGAAGTAGATGCTTTCATGACACGCTCGGCTAACATAAGAGGCAAGGAGAGCATCAACAATGCAGCATCAGAGAGATAGTAAAAGGTAAAGGTTTCCCTCACACATATGTGCTTGTCGTTTCCGGCTCTAGGGGGTGGTGCTTATCCCTGTTACAAAGCCGAAGAAGAGCCAGTGCTGTCCGAAGACGTCTCCATGGTCATGTGGCTGGCATGACTAAATGCTGAAGGCACACGGAACGCTGTTACCTTTCCACCAAAGGAGTCCCTATTTTTCTACTTCCATTTTTTTTACATGCTTTTGAATGGCTTGCTTGGCAGAAGCAAGTAAGGGGAGCTCACTCCCGTGACCCAGTGCTAGGGATTCAAACCGCCAACCTGCTGACCGACAAGCTCAACATCTTAGCATTGAGGCACTGCGTACCCTAGAGACACATTCATTTATGCTCTCAGCATGTATAGCTCTTATGGTCATGGCAAATGGCTCTGTTTGGAGCTAAATTAAGGGGCTGCCTGCCTCATAGTGTATCATTTAGCAACAGTGCTCCATAGTACCTAGATGCACTTCCTTCCTTCCTTCCTTCCTTCCTTCCTTCCTTCCTTCCTTCCTTCCTTCCTTCCTTCCTTCCTTCCTTCCTCTCTCCCGGTCCCTTTACTTCCTCCCTCCTTTCCTTTTCCTCCCTCCCTACTTTCCTTCCTTTCTTTTCTTTCCCTGGTGCCTCAGCCAACTCTTTACACTTGGAAAAGTTTAGCCAGACCGCAAAAAATTAGCTGCTGTGCATCTTTTTTTTTTTCCCCAAACCAAACCAAACAAAGAAAACATAAACATCCATTCAGATTAATGCAATTCTGGATAAAGCAGATGTTGCTTCAAAAATATTTAATGTAGCTTCCCAGCTGTCCCAAAAGATTATGTTACTGGGAATGGGAAGAATCTTTTTACGTAGGATGGGGCAAAATACAAATTTATAGGTGTTAGCATATATGTATTAACATTGTGGTTTATTATTTGTCCCTTTGGGATTTGATTCTTACAGAGTATTAAGCCACAACATTAGTTTTAGTTTAACCATGATGTAACAATGGCTTAAAATATTGGGGGGAAAAAACATAGTTGGCTGAAGGATCCTGAATAGTTTTGTCAAGAGCTTATTATTAAGGAGTGAATTCAGAATGGTGTCTGATGCCTTATTAATTTATTTGCTGTGTCCATTTCTCGTGGTTATTGACAGAAGAGTTGATTTACAAACTCCAAACAACCCCTCGTTGTTTCTTTTATTTAGAAACTGCCTCTAGCCTTCTCATTATTTTTGGGACTGAATGCACAAATTCAGCCTATATTTCAGTTGCAGAATGCCAAGTTAGTCAAGTTACAGTGACTCTGCAAGGGAAATGAACAATCTCCAAATTCAATAAACACACTGCGTTCATACAGCAATTCTATAGCACATCTGGAGAGTTAAAAAATACTTCACACCTGTAATTTTGACAATGTTTACAATAGCAACCCGGTTTGCTCTTTTTTAAAAAAAAAATAAATAAATATTTTCCCGATGTCTAGAAGATGAAAATCTCGGTGAATACCTGGGAAATTCAATCTGCAGATGAAAAAAACGTTGACTTTAATTCTCATTGTCTTTTCAACAGCGTGAGTTAGTGTAATTTTAGTTATCCCTGAAATTTCCTTTCCCCACATACGTGGCCAATTTGGAGTGATATTTTTATCCCGGGTTGTTTGGTTTCCTAAACTTTAAAGTTTGGTTCCTGTTTCAAATGAAAGGGGGAAGGAAAGAAAAAAAAAAAGAAGAAGAAAGAAATCTTCTGATATTATTATATAGGGATTTGTGATAGGAAACATGTGCCCGAGGAACGAAGCCGCCAACTTCACAATCCGTGGCATCTGTGCACTTGAGAACAATAATGTGCATTTCCCATCCCTCCTGATGGCTGGACTTCAAAGATGGGCCTCGAGCCGGACGAGGGAGCAAGGAGCGATTCACATATTCAAGTGGTCCACACATGGGGACATCTTATATGGGACAAACTAGAAGAAGATGCTATAATTGGTTAAGGCACCAGGCTAGAAAGCAGGAGACTGTGAGTTCTAGTCTCACCTTAGCTATAAAAACTGGCTGGGTGACTTTGAGCCCATTACCAGGAGACTGTGAATTCTAGTCCCATCTTAGCTATACAAGTTAGTTGGGTGACTTTGGGCCGATTACCAGGAGACTGTGAGTTCTAGTCCTACTTTAGCCATAAAAGCTGGTTGGATGACTTTGGGCCCATGACCAGGAGACTATGAATTCTAGTCCCACCTTAGCCATAAAAGCTGGTTGGGTGACTTTGAGCAATCACCAGGAGAGGGTGAAGTCTAGTCCTGCCCTAGGCATAAAATTTGGCTGAATGACTTTGGGCCAATTATCAGGAGACTGAGAGTTCTAGTCCTGCCTTTAGTCATAAAAGCTGGCTGGGTGACTTGGATTGATTACCAGGAGACTGTGAGTTCTAGTCCCGCCCTAGGCATGAAAGCCAGCTGGATGACTTTGGGAGAATCACCAGGAGAGGCTGAGTTCTAGTCTTGCCTTAGGCATGAAAGCCAACTGTGACCAGTCCCTCTCTCTCAGCCCAACTCATCTCACAGGGTCGTTGTATGGAAAATAGGAGGAGGAAGGTGTGTGGGATCTGCTTCCTGCCTTGAGTTATTTATAAATAATAAAGGTGGGATATAAATAATGACATTGATCTGTCTTAATCCAACCATTCATCCATTCGTATGAGTAACTTCTTTGATTGTCAATAATTCTTGAGAATGGACGATTGGGGGAAAATGGTGTATAGAAATATGTTTGTGAAATGAAATATGGATGTTCTCCATTATTTTTGGATAGTATTTACAGAATATTATGAATAAGCATGCCCAGAATCAAAATGCGTCCATTTTTGAGTGACCCAGACATCTTAAACCAGGTTTAACTGCAAAGAACATTGAGTAAAAGATTTTGCATGAATTTGAATTTTTTAGACTTGAATTTGTCACATAAAACAATTATGCATGCCACAGATTATAGGACTACCGGGATATCTTTATTTGTTTTACTAGACTCAGTGTATTATTCATCTCACTAATGTATGCAGTAAATCTGGAAACCCTTTGCTTGTTTGCTAAAATAAGAAAAGGGGGAAAAAGAAGAAGAAGAAGAAGAAGAAGAAGGGTGGAAAAAAATAATCTTTTGGAACTTCAAAGTGCTTTAGATGTGAAGCGTGCCTCCTCTTAAGGGATCATTTTATGGCACTTCCTGTTGGATTCCATTAAAAAAAAAAAAAAACCAAACCACTTTCTGCCAGCCACGCTTGCCAGCCAGGCTCAGTTTTGGAAATAAAAATGGAAGGAAAGAAAAGATTGGTTGCCTTTTGGCCAGCTAATATCCTGTTTCCTGAAACTGCTTATCTGCAAATACCTGGACAATCCCAGGGTGCACGAAGCTAACTGGAGGTTTTCTTCAACCAACCGAGCCAGCGGCTGCTTCAGCTGCAACCAAAATAGCCCAGATCTTGAAATTAAAATGAATTTCTCTCAACACACACACACACACACACACACACACACACACACACACACACACACACACACACACACACACACAGAGGATGGATATTAAAAAGGAAAACAGTGCTTTGCTTTTGAAAATCACAAGCTGCCTTCAGATAATGTGAAGGGTGAATTTATATTTTTTCGGAATAAACATGGGCCTTAGGAATACATTTTCCCCCTGAGAACAACTCGAATCTACACTCCTGTTAAATGCCCAGGTAGAAATACAAATGGATTATGTGGCTACTGGAGTAGCTGAACTTAGGGAAGCAAAAGTCAACTTTTCCTCAAGTGTTTAGGTCTTCCTGTCAGCTCTGGAAGCCATAACTGAGATCAGATGCTCCCACACTGCCACATTTTGAGCCTGGGAAAATGGGAAGGGGGAATTTCTTGGAGTGTATGTAGTTAGACATAATAACATTCTTTTTCTAATTCAAGGTCATGTTATTTCTACACCTGGGTGAGGGGAAATCTCAAGTTGGGACGGATGGTGATTGGGGCAAGTGATGTGATGATGGGTGCAGGGGGTGGATTTGTAGGTTTACTTTTTGCATGGAAGCCCAGAACTTTCAGATTTGGGATTCCCCAGTTTGTGCCAGTTTGTTATCCAATTAAAAGACACTTTTGAGAAGATGCCTGTCTTGGAGTTATTGGGTGGAATGGAGGTTTTCTGGAATGCTGACCCCGCATTTATTTCTTTTTCCGTTTCCCGCTAAAAGTCAAGTTATTCTCAGGTATATAGGCCTTCATTGGACTTTGACTTAGGACCACAATGGAGCCCAACATTCCTGTTGCTAAGTGAGTCAGTTAAATGCATTTTGCAACCTTTCTTACCAAAGTGAATCACTGCAAGAGGTTAAGTTTGTAAACCACAGCTTGTTAAGTGAACCTGGCTTCCCCATTGAATTTGCTTGTCAGATTCACTTCTGACTTTGCTTGTTTGTCATGCCCCTGTCAGAATTTGATTCGGAGGGGGAGGCTGACAGGGAGTGGGAGTATGGCTCCGTTGGCTCTGGAAGAAACTGGGGAAGGTCAAAGTCTGGCTGAGGCAGAGCAGGAGAGAGGTAGAGCAAGGGAGAGGGAATATGAAGGAAGACCCAGGCCACCCCCTCTTCATCCCAGGGCACGCAGGGAGGAACGGAGAAGGGAGCAACATGGGTTGTGTGGCTTACGGGGGAGGAAAGGGCCCTGATTCCCTTCATTAGCTGCAGCTGGGAACACAGTGTTTAAAAAGGGAAGTTGCGCACAGCAAACTGTTGGGAGCAAATCACGAATTATCTTGTTTTGTCAAGGCTTATCTATGTTCCTGGCATCTTCCCAACTGTGTTTGCTTTCAAGTCTGCAATTCCTACTCCTGACCTGTCCAGTTAATTACTGCAGCGTGGTTTGTTTGGATTTTTAGTTACAGTTTGTATGTACTTTGTTTTCGGACTGAATTTCCTGCACTTAAAGACTGTTCTTGGGAAGAGTTTTTTCTCCAGCCAGAAGGTAACCTGGACACTGGGGGGGGCAAAGTTGGAGCTAATAAAGGGATTCCTACTTATTATCTGATTGTGTTGCCTTTGTGCCACGCCCCTTTGGGTCATCACAATGTTGTAACTTTGAACAGTCACTAAATTAACTGTTGTAAGTCAAGGACTACCTGTCATTAATAATTACAGCCTGGGGACAGGAAAAAGGAATGCAGGTGGTCCTTAACTTACATCAGTTCATTTAGTGACTGTTCAAAGTTACAATGTCACTGAAAAAAAGGGACAGAATCGTTTTTCACACTTATAACCATTGCAGCATCCCTGTGAGCTATGATTTACATTCAGATGCTTGGCCACTCACATTTACGACAGGTCGCAGTGTCCCAAGGTCAAGCCAAGTCCATGGGGGGGAAGCCAGATTCACTTAACAACCGTGTGACTCAATTAACAACTGCAAGGATTCACTTCACAAATGTGGTGAGAAAAGTCGTAAAAATGGGACTCGCTTAACCGATTTCTTCCCTTAGCATTCTTCCCTTAAATTCTGGACTCAATTACAGTCATAAGTAAAGGATTGTCTGTATTCCTGGGGTTACTGGTATGTCCTCTCAAAAACTTACCTCCCATGCCTGGGCTCAGATCCACAAACGACAGCCTTGAGATAATCCCACCTTGCTTCGTGCTTGGCTTGATCCACATAGATTACTGCAAAATCAAACAGAAATGACCGAGGCTGCAATTAAGTACCAGCAAATAAACAAATGCATTTCCTTTGCAGGACTCCTTTTCCACAGGCTCATCCTTCCTGTTGATTTCAGCATCTCCAAACAGCACTTAGACTTATATATCGCTTCACGGTGCTTTACAGCCCTTTCTAAGCAGGTTACAGAGTCAGCCAGTTGCTCCGAGCAACAGGTCCTTGTTTTACCCATCTCGGAAGGATGGATGGCTGAGTCAAGTTTGAGTCAGTTGGGATCAAACTCCTGGCAGTGGGCAGAGTTAGTTTGAAATATGGCATTCTAGCCACTGTACCACCAAGGAAAGAAGGAAGGGAGGGAGGGAAGAAGGAAGGAAGGAGGACGGACTAGCAATAGCCCTTAGACTTATATACTGCTTCACAGTAATTTACAGTCCTCTCTAAGCGGTTTACAGAGTCGGCCTCTTGCCCCCAATAATCTGTGTTCTCATTTTACCGACCTCAGAAGGATGGAAGGCTGAGCCAATCTTGAGGTTGATGAGATTCAAACTCCTGGCTGTGGCCAGAGGTAGCTAGCAATGCTGCATTCTAACTGCCGAACCAGAGCTAGCTAGCTAGCTAGATAAATAGATCGATAGATAGATAGATCGATAGATCGACAGATAATAGATAGATAGGGAGAGAGATGGAGGGAGGGAGGGGGAGAGAGAGGAGAAAGAGAGAGAGAGGAGGGAGAGAGAGAGAGAATGAATATAAACAGATAGTGACAAATACGATATTGTAAATAGACAGAAGACAGAGAGATAGATAATAGATGATAGTTAGCCATATATATACCTTAGATGTATTAGATGTTCACAGTGCTTCACAGCCCTCTCTAAGCGGTTTACAGAGTCAGCCTCTTGCCTCTAACTATCTGGGTCCTCATTTACTGACCTCGGAAGAACAGAAGGCTGAGTCAACCTTGAACCAGTCAGGATCGAATTGCTGGCAGTCGGCAGAATTAGCTAGCAATGCTGGCTCCTGAAATAAAATGTTGCCCTAAATTCATATCCACTTTTCTTTTCTTTTTTTTTTTACAAAGAAATGCTATTGTAAGGCCACACATTCTTTTTCAATGACTTATACGGACATGCGGTTCCCATCTGGTACAAGATGCGCAACATAAAGCAAGAATAAAGACGAAGCCAATTCTAGAAGGCAGAATGTGGAGGGCAGATGAGCAGAGTTTATTCTCAGACAGACAAATATTTCCAGAAAAGGTGGAGTTAAAAAAAGAAACCAAAAAACACACAACCAGATAGCTCAGAATCCTAGACATGGAGGTCTTTGCTCATGGTTTGGATAATGCTCAAAGGGGTCCTGAGAAAAGATGATTATTACAGTCCTGAAACCCTGGGCTGGACTGTTCTAGGTGGGAGACACTGAGCAAAGACCAACTACCCTGAAAACAAGAGGCTCCAACTTTGAAAAGATCTTCCAGATTCCTCCTGGGAGCAGGAACGTCTTTTAAAATTCTTTTGAAACCAATTCTCGAGCACAGCTCATCTGCGTGGAATCCACACTGTATAACGCAGGGGTCGCCAACCTTTTGGACCTTAGGGACCACCAAACTCATAATTTTAAATCCTGCAGACTGGAGACCCTGGGAAAATCCCCCAAAAGGTCTGCAGGAAAATTCCCCACCCCGTTTTCCTACCGATCGAATCATTCTTTATTTGGGATCTCAGGATACCGTCTCCAGCTCCATTCTCAGGGGGAGAGAGAATGAGAGAGAGAGAGACTTTTGGCTTCATGCAAGGAAAGCAGCAGAAGTCTTTCTTTCTCTCCCCCAAACTCCACTAGAATGGCACAGCCTTTTGGAGCAGGATGCCTTGCAGAGTCCCAAATATTAATTTCTGGCAAAGTTTGGGGGAGAGAAAGAAAGACTTTTTCTGCTTTCCTTGCATGCAGCCAAAAGCAGAAGAAGAAAGAAGTGGAAAGAAGCAGCCCGGTGACCAGGGGAGGTGTGTGGGGCAAGTGGGATAAGTTTCCTCCCCTCCGCCCTTTTCTCCCTCCCCTCACTACCTCGTGCTGTTTGCAATAAAAGCGATGCAACCGAGAACAATTGATCAGTCAAACAATGTGTCTCCAGAAGTTGTAAGTGCTCCAATACTGGTGCTTTTTAAGAAGAGATTGGACAACCATTTATCTGAAATGGTATAGCATCTCCTGCTCGAAGAGGGGGTTGGACTAGAAGACCTCCCAGGTCCCTTCCAACTCTGTTACTCTGTTTTGTTCTTCCTGCAATTTAAAAAAAAACCAACAACTTGAGAATGGTCAGTGTTTTCTTTTTCCTTTAAACAAATGCCCAGGCTAAAATAGTTCCTCTTGCCTATAGTTTTATTTGTTTGTAAGGCTTCCTTATGATTTTTATCAAGCACTTTGTGAATTTTAAAATGGTATATAAAGGAATGGAATTGATGAAGAGGGAAAAAGGCTTTGCTAGATGAAGTCATCGCTGGTTCACACTGACCAACTTTGGTAATCTAGGATTGCTTCCTAGTTCACCTTTAATTGGGATCTTAAGAGTGAAAAATCCAGGGCTAAATTATCACTCATTAAAGCACAGGAGTGCAAACTTCTTATGGGAATGGGTAACAGAATAACAGAGTTGGAAGGGACCTGGGAGGTCTTCTAGTCCAACCCCTTTCTGACAAGCAAAGTCAATGAGAAACTCAGATTCTCTTAGCAACCATGTTATTAATTGAACAACTGCAATGATTCACGGAACCATTGTGGCAAGGTCGTAAAATGGGGCAAAATTTACTTCATGACTGTATCACTGGCAACAGAAATTTTGTGCTCGTAAATCAAAGATTACCTGTACATGGAAAGAAACTTTCTTCCATTGTACTACTCTGAATCCAAAGGACACTTGGCCGCTACTCACTCCTAACTCTACGTAAGTCTTGTTTTTTTTAAAAAAGTTTGGGAATATTTCATTCATCTTACCCTTTTCTCTTGTCAATTTGTGAGTAGGTTTATACACAGCCAATCTAACATTCTTTAGGCTCAAAATCATTAATCTCATTTCCAGGCTCTTTTCCTGCTTTCTCAGCATAGTTCAAGCAATATTGTCTCGGCTCTATGAAATATAAATGCTATTTCCTTGTTATCGGTACCTATCAACTCAACTTAATCTCTGTTATTTCAATTATGGTGGTTTTGTCCAGAGAAGCAGAAAGAGAAAAACGAGATGGAGTGACCGGCGAGGGGCAAGAGGGAGGGGTGAAATTAAGAATTTCCCTTTTGTGCTGTCACTGTTTATATCAACTTAGTGAAGAAGTGGTCAGTTTGCTTACACCCCTAATATTTGACACTAGAGAATTAAAAGTACTGTTCAGTTCAGGTTGAAAATAGCATTAATTTAAAAAAGTATTAATTGTATGTATTATATTTATTGTACTGTCAAAAAACGATGCTGAAAGATAGAAAATTTTGTAAACTTTTGTAAACTTGTAAACTTAAAAAAAAGTATTTTTAAAAATTAAAAAAAAAAAGAAAAAAGAAAATAGTTAGCATAACTTCTGCCCATTTATTAACGCCTTCCAGCTATTTTTTATTTTTTTTTAAAGATATTTCATTTCGAAAAACTGTTTGATATAGCACCTATGTCAACAAGTCATAGGTAGAAGGACTGTGCATGGAAAGGAGAAATAGGATTCAGATTTCATGTTATCTATATAGCAAAAGACCATATACGATTTCAACCTATTTATCTAGAGGCAAATAGCAATGTGAGAAAGCAAGTTAATAGCATACTTTTCTTTCATAAGGTCCTTGATGGTCTCTGAGCTTGGTTGTTTTCTTGTAGATGCTTCATTACCTGACTAGGTAACATCATCAGTGCTAGAAGCAGCTTCTAAGTACTGATGATGTTACCTAGTTGAGTAATGAAACGTCTGCAAGAAAATAACCAAGCTCAGAGAGCACCAAGGGCTCCACAATTCAATTCTGAGTTAGAAATATTCTCTTCTTTTGATTCCCCATCTTCTCTTCATCCTGCTATACATTTATCTGGTTTCTCATCCAGGAAAGACAGACAAAGACTATGGACAACAATGAAACACCCACCCACCCCCAGCAAGGCCTGGAAATTAATCGCACCTCTACCCTACACTGTCTTGCTCAGATATTTCCTAAATATCTGGATATCACAGTTCCAAAAGAACAGAGACAAATTGGATCAAGTTGAGATGAAGGTTACCAAGATGGAAACTAAATCAAATGAGGAACAACAAAAGGATCTGGGTAGGAAAAGGTAACTAATAGAAATTATGACACCAGTGTGTGTGTGTGTGTGTGTGTGTGTGTGTGTGTGTGTGTGTATATATAGATATATATATATATATCTGAAGAGTTGCTACATTGAAGAAAGATTCACATTAATCTTCACTGTTTCAAAAGGCAGAACAATAACCAGTGGATTAAAATTCCAAGGATGATGGTTCAGGTTCGAGTTCTGCAGGAACTTTCTGACTGTATGAGCCCTCAGAGAACCTACATGAAGTGGTGAATTTTTTGCTGGAGGACTTCAAACAAAACCTAGAAGGTCATCTTTGAGAGGTGCTCTAGGAACCCTACACTTAGCATAGAGTTCAAGTTGAAGATGTCTAAGATTCCTTCCAATTCTGTGGCTCTAGACCTACCATAGATCTTGGTTCTGCAGAGTAGACCAATCACACCATTAGTATCATAAACCATCTGCCTATATGAGTTTATTGATGAGTAACTGTCGGAGGCAAGGCCTACCACTTGTCCCAACTTCCAAGTTTTGATGTTCTATCTCTTCTGGTGTCAATGAAATGAGAGCTTGGAAACTCTAGTTCTTCAATTTTTGGAAAAATCTACAAATATTCCTTCCTGAAATCCGCTGCCCATCTTCTTTACCTGATTTGTTAGATAGATTTCTTTTTTAAAAAAATATGAATAAAGCTGTATGCAAAATAATGTCCATAATTAACAGACAAGCTCAGACCTATTATTGTCTTATGATTTACTAAGGGCGTTTAACTTATTAACTGTAAATCTCTCCCCCTTCTATCTATAGATTAGAAAGGCAGAGCAAATGGCTAGGGAAGTGACAGCACTCAGTTGTGATATTAAATGTTGCTTATTAAGGCAGAATTTCACAAGATCTCTTTGTCTCAGCTAAGATATAAAGCCATTTCTTACAAAGCCAGCCACAATGCTTGAGACATAAACATAATAAAAGAACCCAATAAAAAAGGCATTTATTTACTGAGAAATAATGACTTCTCAAATTACACCGGGGTTTATCATGATTATTATTTTTTTCATACAAAATCCATGGGACTGCTAGTTTCTCTCTAAGCTCAAAGTACACTTCTTTTCCTCATCATGTAAATCTCAGTTTTATTAAAGAAAATATTCAATTAACCTCAAATATTCTACATACCCAAATCTAATTAGGCCTGAATAAGAAATGGAGTAAAGCTATAGTAAACACGCACATTCTGACTTCATTACTATTAGATTATTGGCTTTCTTGCCAACATTATGAAACACCAAAATTCATTAGGGTGCTTTCTCTGGAATGATGTTTCTTTACAAGGAGACCAGGCACAGAGGAAATATTAGATGACCAGTTATTTAAGTAATACCCGAGGAAAAGCAAAGCAACCTTGCTGGAAATGAGTTCTCTCTGATAACTTCGTGGCAAAGGCAGAAATATTATTTCCCAAGAGAAGGTGCAGCTTGTTAGAAAACTGATTTGTAACATACCTGTATGCAAGAATGCTGGCTTGTATAAACAGAAGCACAGAATCAAAATCATGTGAAGCATTAGTACTGCTGTATAAAGCCTTAGTAAAGCCACACCTGGAATACTGCATCCAGTTTTAGTCACCGCATTAAAAAAAAAAGATGTTGAGACTTTGGAAAAAGTGCAGAGAAGAACAACTAAAATGATTAAAAGTGCAGAGGAGAGCAACTAAGATGATTAAAACAAATGAAGAACAGGTTGCAGGAATTGGGTATGGCTATTCTTGAGAAAAGAAGAACTAAGGTTGACATAATAGCAGGATTCCAGTATTTGAGGGGCTGCCACAAAGAAGAGGGGGACAACTTATTTTCCAAAGCACCAGAAGGCAGGACAAGAAATAAAGGATGGAAACTAATCAAGGAGAGAAGCAACCTAAAATTGAGGAGAAACTTCCGAACAATGAGGACAATTAACCAGCTTGTCACCAGAAGTTGTAGGTGTCCATCACTGGAGGCTTTTGAGAAGACCCTGGACAGCCACTTGTGTGAAATGGTATAGGTCTCCTGCTTCAGCATCCCCAGGGTCACATCATCAAAATTCAGATGATTGACAACTGGTTCGTATTTATGACGGTCGCAGTGGGGTCATGGGGTCCCCTTTTGCGACCTTCTGACAAGCAACCCGATTCCCTTCACAACTGTGTTACTAATTTAACAACTGCAGTGATTCACGTCATAACAACCGGGGCAAGAATAGTCGCAAATCTCACTTAATCAACGTCTCACTTAGCAACCCAAATTTTGGGCTCGACTTTGGTCGTATGTTGAGGACTACATATACTTATGGTTTTTGGAGGACAGTGATTGGTTATCAGGCAGGGGAGGATACTGGCCAAGAGGAATAAAAATATATGTGTATGCGTGTGAGTGTGTAAAGCCTTAAATCAGAACTTTTCAATAAAATCTGTTACGGATGGAAGAAGAGGAAGGAGAAGGAGGAGGAGCAGGAGAAGGAAAAGAAGAAGGAGGACAAGAAGAAGGAGAAGAAGAAGGAGGAGAAGGAAAAGAAGGTGGAGAAAGAGGAGAAGAAGGAGGAGGAAAGAAGAAGGGACACACAAAACCAGTGATTTAGAAGTATGAAATGAAATAAGTATTAGTTGAATTCCTACCGTGGCTGTAGTTGTAGTATACCCGCTGCCTGCTCCTGGGTTTTGGAAGCGCCACCGGAGTTTCGGTTGTTTCGAAACTGGAAAATTTGGACTCTATGAAAAGCTGCTGGATCATCTGGTCCATCAAAATCTGGGGATCCGTGAGGCTGAGCGACACGATCTCGATGCGGATCCTTTCGGCAGTCTGCTGAAAGACACACAACCATACCTTTGCTGCTTGTAACGCAACACCACCTCACTGAGCTTGGCCCATGCACAAACAGAGGTTAGGTCTTTCTTTCTTTCCTCCTGCCCCCACCCTCACCTCACCTGCCAGAGACCCCTGGATTCCCTCGCCAACCCCACCTGCCCATACAGTCACCACCCACGCGAGTGATGTAAAGTTAGCCACGCCCAGTCACATGACAAACCCCGTAGCCACGCCCACCCAGCCGGTCATTAGGAAGAACCGGTTGTTAAAATATTTGAATCCAAACACTGCCCATGTTGCACAGGGGGGAATTCGCTGGATAAAGCAATTATGGTAGGTTTGGAAGAGCTAGCGGTGAAAGGAAACCAGACTTTCAGAGGACCTGGTGGCTGGATATCCTCAAAGTGGACATTAACCAGAGCATCCAAGCAGCAGTGAAAGATCAGAAGATGTGGAGGGAACTGGCCCGCAGAATTGCCAAGAGTCAGACACAACTGAATGGGACCACGTCAATAGACCACAGAATTGCCAAGAATGACACACAACCGAATGGGACCACATTGATGCACTACAAGCAGACACGTCACACATAAGGCTTTGGATGACAAATCTGCAAAGTAATCCTGATTTGGAGATTCCTACAGTCTTTGAAAGAGGCGACACACTTAAGTTTTATGTCACATATAATAAATCATTATTTCCTTCTTATTTCCTTATTACCCCCCTTTATGCTTTTCTTGACAAGTTGGACTGCTAAATAGTACATCCACTAAACATGAAACCAACATATGTGTGTGGGGGGAAACTAATCTCTGGTGTAACCACCACTCTGTTCACCCTACAAAGAACATCTTCTCGGAGTAGCATGTAACATTATTGCCCTTGAAATCACTAGCTTTTCTGGGTGTAGTAAAATCACCATCTTTAATACATGAGCGTGCATTTACAAGATGTCTTCATATTTTTTTTTGAGGTGTTGAAGTCTTTGATGGGGCCAAAAACATGTGTGTTGATTGCACTTTCCCACTTAACGTGCATCGCTCAAAATAACGCTGTCCACGGGGTGGAAGGAGCTCCGTGTTAAATATTTAAAGGCAAGCACACAAGGAAATCTCCTGCATTAAGTTGGTTGGTTTCAAAAGAATGCACAACCTCCCCGGTTTCAAAATGAGGTTAGGCTGAAGAACACTTTGGGAAGTTCTCAGCTGTCAAGTTTCTCCTCCACTCTTCCTTGATGGTTCCTGTTTGACTTGAAAGTCAATTTCTTCCCTCTGCCATCTGAAGACTTCTCGGTTATAAATCTCCATCACTCACCTGGCATGAATAGATGCCAAATTAAACAATGATTTGAAAAAAAACCACCACCCATAATGGTTTGGGGTGGTTCATCTTCCAAACCAAACATTCATGCAATGGTTCAAGTGAGACATTGCACCTGACATTTTTTCAGAAGAATATTCTATAATTAAGCTGTCGAAAATCACTCCAGGATTTCCCCGGTAAATAAATATATATCCTTCCTACCAAACAATATCCTGGCTGTCAACCTCCTTCAATATTGGATGAAGCTACATGACTCCCACTGTTTTTCAAAAGGCATTTTCTTTTATTATGTATCCTAAGACACCTTAACTAAAAAAAAACCCTGAATCTGAATATTTCAATAAGATTTGTTTTATTATTCAGTAGATTCATGGAAATTTTACCGGGATGACAGCAAATATTCCACATCGTTCTGTCTCCGCTAATGCAGGTACACAGCTTCAGCTGGCAATATTACCCAGGATTAGCATAGCGTGATGAAATATTTAAAGGAATTTTCTTTTCGTAAAAACCTAATAAATCAAATGACTGCCAAATGTCATTAAAGTGATGGTCTTTTGACTTGAATATGCTTTTCATATTCAAATTTCGAAAAGAGATGAAGGCACAAAAAGGTTACTCAGTTTCAACTAATAACCTCAAGCACCCTACATTCACATGCATAAAAAATGAAATTGCTTCCATTGTCTAATTTCGCTTTTAGAAACGAGCTCCTTTTGCCTCCCGTCGCATGCATATATGTGTGTATGTATACGTATATGGATGTGTGTGTGTGTGTGTGTGTATATAATTTTTAGGTGAAATTCAGAGCAATTCCGAATGCTTAACTTGCCTGTCAAAAGCTGCTTGGGTTTACAAATGCCGTCCAAACGTAAACAAATATATGTAATAACAAGATGTAACACATATTTTTAAAGAAGGGCTTTTACTCATACCATTCTGTCTGCCATCTTGATTTTTTTGGGGGTAGTCGTGAATGGCTATCGGTCCCTGACAAACCTCATCCATTATAATTACTCCCAATCTTTGGCATACATACTTTTTGGGGGGAAAATAATATTTATTTTACTTATTTATTTGTACTCGGCCTTTATTTTTACAAATAATTCCAGGTGAAGAACCTATCCAACACTTTCCTCTTCCTATTTTCCCCACAACAACAACCTTGTGAGGTAGGCTGAGCTGAGTGTGACTGCCCTTAGGTCACCCAGCCAGCTGTTCTAACCAAGGCTTCCTGAGACCGTAATTAAGCACACGTTTAATCCAAACAACTCGTTTTATTTCAACGCTGGGAATTATGTTCATTCCCAGCTTGGAATGAGTCCCAAACAGTCCCTCGATATAAGCACCCACCTTTCTCTCCTTTGAATTGCTGCCAACAACTAAAGTGCCAAATGAACTATAAAAAACCAACCAAAGTATAAAGTCCACACAGAGCTTCAAGGATTAATCTGAACAGAGAGAACGACTTTGCTTCCTGCAAAGGTTTCCCTACTTTTGCACTTCCTTTATACATTAGGGGAGGGGCCAATCACTTCCAAACCTTACTCCTGAGTCGCCCCTTTTGTCTCAGCTGCTCTTGCCTTCTAGCAGCTCTGCACACACACACTCACACACACGCACTGGGAACAGGATCCCCTTGTTCCTCTGCCTCGCTGCAGCCAGACTCCGGAGGCTTCGGAGCCAGCACCCCACTCCCAGATGGTCCTGGGAGTGGGGTGCATCTCTGTATTGGACGCAGGACCCTTGTCCGAGTCCTCTCCAAACTCCTGGACTGGTCCCTGTTTTTCTCCACTGTCCAATTCTGCAGCCATCTGCACAGGCTGCCGGCAAACCACAACACTGGATTTCCTGCCTAAGCCAAAACTAGAATTCACCTTCTCCTGGTTATTGGCCTGAAGTTACCGAGCCAGCTTTCATTCTAAACTGGGACTAGAACTCACCATCTTATGGTGTTTGACCCAAAGTTACCTGGCTTTTATGCTAAACAGGAACTAGAACTCACCATCTCCTGGTGAATGGCCTGAAATTACCCAACGGCTTTCATGCTAAGCTGGGACTAGAACTCACAGTCTCCTGGTTTCTAGCGGTGCCTTAAACAAACTGACTCTCTTCGTATGATTATTGTGTCTGTGTTTGATAATTTCCCCATCTGCCACGTTCAAGAACACAACTGAAGAGTAACTTGGAATAATAGTCTCTGAGCATAAGCAAAGGTTGGCTGGACCACAAGCATATTTGGTGCCCAAAATCCAGACAGTGACCTCTGATCTAAAGAACTTCAGTTCTTCCTTTGCCTGGAACATTATTACTGGAACATTATTACCTTGATTTGTGCTGATTGAGTCAACTTTACTACTAAGACATTGCAAAGAGCCACTTTTTGGTGAGATGGGCAGCAAATAAATTTAATGAAGAATAATAATACATAATAATACATTATATGTAATCTTGACAATCATGGCAAGCCAGGCATTTGTTAAAAGGATTAAAAAAGATCCTTTGAATCATAAAAAATATCTCAGGGACCTACCACTTTCTTTCCTTTTAGTGTGCCTATATCTTAACAATACTCCTTTGCTGTGATCAGACACCGATATGCCTATTCTCAAGGCAAAGGATATCATGGAAAGAAGAATATGTAATTTTTTTTCCCCACTATGAAATGATGAAGGGAAGAAGTTCCCAATCAGGGAGGCATTCTTCTTTGAAAGAATAATCTAGAAGCAGAATATCAACATTTGTAACAATAACGGACTTAATTGTCGATAAGAAAGACCAAAAAAGTCTAGTTGGTGGACCTGGCACTACCTGGAGACAGAAGAAGAGAAGAGAAAGAATTGGAGAAGATAATGAAATACAAAGGCCCACAAATAGAAATAGAACAATTATGGTAAAGGGAAGCAAAAATTGGACTAATAGTCAAAGGTGCCTTGGGTGCAATCCCAAGTTAACTGGAGCATCCTTGAACCTCATCGGCAGCAACAAATTCACCATCAGTCAATTGCAAAAGACAGCTTGACCTGGAACAGCTTACATCCTGCGACAAGATTTCTAACGCCATCACATCTGCCTATCCCAGGTCCCTGAGAAGGACTCGATAAGTGGACAAAAATGCCAAATCCAGCCTGAACATCTGGCTGACTATGCAATGATCCAAATAACAAACCATTCTTATTATTGGCTTTCCTTCTCCAGTGATCTTACTGTCCCACCTATAGCCTAAGCCCCAGATGCATCAATCAACAAAAGCTTTTCACTTCCTCGATCCTCGAATTTTATTTGCTATACCATTAAAAAATGGGGGGTGGGGTGGATTAAAAAAATTCCCACATATGTTCCTCTATAGCGGAGATACATCCACCTGGATTTTTGAAGTTTTTTTTTTTTTAAATGTGCTGGATGTCAGCATTAATTATTAACTCTAAGAACCTTGTTTAAAGAAAATGATGATGACAGTTTTCACTAAAATGGTATTAGTGCTAAAAAGAAAAAGAGAGAGAAGGAGAGACTATCTTTAACGAAGGAGAAAAGATGTAAACACACCTAGGAGGAAAATGAGGCCACCGCAGAATAAATTGGTTTTACTAAGCCTTGCCCCGCGGGCACATTTGAAGATAACTTGAGAGCTGACAGCAAGTAAAATTTTATTGTGATAATTGAAAGATATATTGTTCTCAAATAATCAAGTGAAGATGTGGAGAGATGAGAACAAGCATTGTTAATTTTATGGCGGCAATGTTTTAGCCTTCCCGAACGCTCGTGCAAATTCTCAACTCCCAACGCCCATCTTGGAAGCCTGTAACAAGGCTTTTAATCAATGTATTATACATCAAATTGATAATGCTAACTTCTGATTATATTCGCACGTATGAAATATTCATAAAGAACTGTCCGAAGTTTTACATTTTTCTGATTTCTCTCCCCCCCCCACGCCCCACCAGCCAACCTCCTTCTTCCATTAATTATCATGCCTAGAAGCTCTTTCTCTTTATTTTTTTAAAGCGAAAACACCACTCGTCAGCTTGAATCAACCTGACAAGCTAGCAAGAGCCAATTACATTGGCACTCGCTGGCGCTTTGATGTAGTGGAAACGCAGAGAGATAGGGGGCAAATTGTGTAGCACATTATGTTAATGACATGATTTAATCCAGCCACTAAACTTTATGTAGCCTGCTAGAGAAAAGATGCTAACACTAATTACGCCACTTTGGAAAAGAAAAAGAAGGGGACAGGCGTTTCGTTACTGACGAAGTGGAGCTCATAAATGTTGTAAACGAAATGAAATAATCTATGATTAATTATACATAACGGAAAAAAAAAAAAAAAAAAAGGAGATAGTGTGAGGTGGGGGGAGAAAGAAAGAGCGATTGTCAGGCTAAATTCTGGAGGAAAACATGTTAAAGTTTTTTTTATGATCGAAGAAATAATGCCGACAATCTAATTTGTAACTTGTTTCAAAAAAAGAAAAGAAAAAAAAACCGAAAGGCATAATTGTCAATGGCTCAAACAACGGGATGTGTTCTTTGAGATTCATGAGATAATTAGCAGGGGAATCTTTCAATATTTTTCAGGGTTTATTCATATGTCTTTTTTTCAGCACTCTTGATAACAAGGATTTAAGAGCATCCATTAGATTGGGGCAAATTATTCCTGAATTCAGTGGGTGCTGAAATCAAAGCTGAGCTTAGCAAAAGCCGACGAAATGTAAAAGCTGAAACTTTCCAAAGCTTGGTAGCAATTCCTTGGAAAGAAAACCCGGCCATTCTGCTTGCAAGTCTATATTTCTCCCCAGACCTATGAAGGTGAAAGACGACAGATAATTCGGTCTTGTATTCTAATCATCACAAAAGGTTTTTATCAACCCCTCCCCAATCACGGTTTTCATTAAAGCAATGGAATATAGTTTAATATTTTGAGATCGTTCCTTTATGTAAGACTCCAGGTTAGTTCTCACTTTCCCAGGATTTTTTTAAGACATCTGGAAAGCTGGCACCCACTGAGAGTTAAAACAACAAAAACTTTGGGTCATCTGTATAGTTCATCTTCGGACATGACACAGGTTTTTTTTTCTATTAAAGAATTGCTCCAAATGGACACAAATTGTTGGGAAGATGGGAAAGCAAATCATTCCTTTCCCTGGGAAAAAGATTGAAGATACTGCTTAGGCTTAGTCCTCGGCATGAAATAGCAGAACCAGAAGATTGTCCAACTTCATGGCTGCTTGAATCAGATTCGTGGACCTTTGATCGTAGACGTACTGAGGGGACTTATCTGATTGTTCGAGTAGCCTTATATTTGTGGTATTTCTTCTTGTCCAGATTGCAATGGGTTTCTCCCCATGTGAGCTATAAGCGAGCTATATCTGGCTATGTCCTGCATGAGATCGACCTCGGCTGGCTGGAGAATCCTGGGAGTTGAAGTCCACACACCTTAAGAATTGCCAAGGTTGAGAAAGCCTGCATTTGATGTCCTGCACGGTCTGAGTTCAGCTGACGGAAAACATGTGCCAGTCTAAATTGTGATTCTTGATATGCAATGATGATAAAACATCCATAAAGCGAGGATGGCCAGGAAAGTTTTAGATTCAATGTTTTAATTCCAGATGTTGTCTGTAGATGTTTTTTATGGAGAAAACCTTGGGATCATATGTTTTTAGAGGTCTTAGCCCAGAAGTAAGTATTTTTTGGCGCTGAGCTAATACCTTCAACCTGAACTTTAGAATTCCTGTTTTGTAAAAAGCACTGTTCCATTGGAGTTATTAAGACAAAAGCCTTTCCTTGCCTCGTTGTGCAGTTCTCTTAATTCACTTCTCGCTCTGTTGAGCCTGAGTTAAGAATACTTAAATCTGATTGATTTCAAACAGCACACTGGAGCCTGTTTTTCATATTGACACACTAAAATCAATGGGATTTAGAAGTGGTTAACTTGGGCTGGATTATTCCCACTAATCTAAGGAAACTCCCTTCAGTTAAGGGGATTTTAACCTTCCTGTAAAGCAGCCTTTCTTCTTCCACCAGTTGCTTCAATTATACCCAGGTATTTCTTTCTTCCTAACCTTATCTTATCCTCCTTGGTTGAAAAAAAAAGAGAGAAATCATTGAAAGAACCCAGAAGGCAATGTATGCTGCACCCCCACTTCCTGCACATGCATGCGCGATCCCCTTGCATCACCCCCATGTCTCTGCGCATGTGCGTGTGATCACCCTGTGCCCTATCCATGTGCACATGCATGTGTGTGTCTCCTGCACAAACACCCCCCCCCCACATGCACACCAGATACCTGNACAAACCCCCCCCCCCACATGCACACCAGATACCTGACAATCAGCTATGAGGTGGTGGCGGGGGGACGCACATGCGCAGTAGGGCTCTTCTGGGAGAGCTCTCGCTTGTCAGGGGAAATGGCTCTACGTGCCACTTTTGGCACGTGTGCCATAGGTTCGCCATCACAGGTCTAGAATAATGGTTTATGTGACCCCGGATCCAAGTCTCCAAAAATCAACCTCAAAAATTCTCAACAACAAAATTTGAAACAGCAATAAGTTCAGAAGACGGATTCAAGTGAACGGAGACTTCTCCAACCAAAACCACATTAGGGAACAACGCGGGTCTAAGAATGCTTTGAGAACTTTTGAGAAGATTTTTTTTCCTCCCTTGGTTGGTTCTGACTCACCTGATTAAGAGTTGAGGTCGCTGAGCTTGGAACCACACAGTCATCACTATCTGTGACCGATTCAGCGGTGGCCTGCTGGTCATCTGGTTCTGTACCAAAAAAAAAAAAGGGGGGGNCCAAAAAAAAAAAAAGGGGGGGGGAAGGTTACCCAAGATAAGAGCAGCTGAGATTATAAAAGAAAAGTATAAACAACAGAATAGGAAAGCGAAGCATGTTACAGATCCAAGCAACAATGGACCATGGCTTTTCCAGGTAGACAAAACACATCCTTGGTGGATCCAAAAGGTGTTAAATTGTCTCAGATGGCTGCCTCTTGATCTACGGTTGATTTTTGGAGATACTCAGATCTACCAGGGGGAGACATGATAGCAGTCTACCAATATTTGAGGGGCTGTGTTGTGGCCTGCCAGCAGCTAGCAGAGCTGGTGGCAGGCTTGGACATTAAAAGAGTCCTGGAGTGTGATGAGTGCTCTGCATCGGAGGCAAAAATAGGGTCAGGGCCGTCTGACAGTTATCAGCTGCCTTTGGAGTCGGAGATCAGTGGGGCAGAAGAATAGCTGGAGCCTGTTCCGAGTGTGCGCATGCACAGAGCTGCCAAGAGAAGGGAACAGTTCAGGAACCAGGGTCGACTCAGGAGTAAAGGCACAGGTGGATGGTGAATGGCCCCAACCATAGGAAATAAAGAGGAGTGAAAGGGGAGTAGGGTTTACAGGAGACAATTAGTTCAATTCATTCGGGTGAAGATCTGTTCCTGACTCCTTGCCAGGAGAGTGGCGTTTGGAAGATATTGGCCTGGCAACTCTCCCAGCCTGATAAAAGTCTGTGATTATGCAATCTCTTGACAGACTGTGTGCAGGAGCTTTGCTGGAGAGGAATTTATTTTAACCTAAATAAAAGGGTTTTTTTCAGGATGAAGAGTCGGCTTCATGATTTTGGGAAGCCTAGGTCAGAACAGGCTGAGACAGAAAAGAGAAGGTCAAAAAGCATCTCTAAGGGCCAGACAAGAAGTAGTGGAGAGATCCAACCTAGAATTAAGGAGAAATTTCCGGACAGTGGGAATTGATGGAATGGCTTGCCTCTGGAAGTTGTGGATGCTCCATCACTTGGAAGTGTTCAAGAAGTAACTGGCAAGCCATTGGTCTGGGATATTATGAGGTCTCCTGCTCAATCTGGGGATTTGGATCAGAAAGATCCTCTTCCAACTTTGCTAATTCGGCATACTCAAGATTACTAGTTCACTCCCAATAAAATAAAGAAATAAACCAACCCAAACCACCTGTCCTCTTTTTTTAAAGATTCAGGACGGACCACCAACTTACGTGGACTGTTCTGGGGGCAACCAAGAGTGCATTCAGAAACTGTGGGACATTCTACAAGCTGGACGGAGAGGCCCACTGGTTCTCACGGCAAGATAGTCTTGTAATCTTCAATGGCTGCCTTTCCCATGGTGACTTTGGCAGGGTCTTGGCCAAAAGGATTCTTCCCTGGCTTGCAAGAGCTTGGATTCATGTACATGCCCCCCTCTGCTGGGAATTGAGTCTATTGTAGCTTTGGATCTGATTTGCAGTCGTCATAATGATGGATGGCTTAACTGCCAGAAGAATTAATGATGGGTTGACACTCCAAGGAGAGGCAATTAGAATGCCGTAAATAGCTCAATGGATAGTCATCCGAAGGAACATTTTGCTATTCTGTGTCTTCTCCTCGAGGAACACTGAACTAATTTATGGCCCAAAACCAGCCCGCCAAAGCAGTGAAAATGGCTGGCAACAGTAGGCTTTCTTCCCTTTCACAGCAGTTGCGTTATAAAAAATGACTCCCCAAAGAGTCGTCATTTCTCTTGCATTTAAAGGAAGGAAAAATAACTTTTGGGGTAAAATGTTAGCAAGACGGGCATTTCTGGTGAGGTGGAGAATACAGGCGAATGGGGCTCATTTACTGAAGTATAACTTATTGAATTTCTTTTGAGCTTGACAACTTGACAAGCAGCCGAAGAAAATATGAAATGGAGCCGGCCCCTCCAACAACTAAATCAGAGGAGGAGGTGTGGGAGTCAGGACCAACATCAGGGCAACCTGAGAGGTCCAAAGGTGAAGAGGAAATGGAACTGGAAGAGAGAGAGACAGAGACAGAGACAGAGTTGGAGCCTGTCTGTCTGTCAGCCCTCAGATGGAGAGTCCACAGCCCCCAGATCTGGAGGTGGCTGATGAGGAAGAGGAGGAACGGCTGCATCCAGTGCCTGATGCATGGATGCGCAGAAGACAGAGGAGAGGAGAGCAGTGGAGATCTATGGGCTGGTCCTTGGGACAGAAGAGCCACTGCTGCTACTGAAGCCCCACCCTAGCTCTGGGGATAAAGGGCAGGAGGCAGAGATGAATACATGTGGCAGACAAGTATTCATCTTCCAGCCAGCTGGAGTTGTTAGCTTGTGGTGAGAGAGAAACTTATTGCTGGGGCTCCTAATAAAGGAATCTTGGAGTTTACTTCAGAGGGTCTGTCGTGTTTGGGAAGTTGGATCAGAAGAGTATAATTATTTAAAATAGTCCCAAAGGTGCTTTTTCAAGAGGCAACTGGCCTTTGTTTCTCCTTGAAGATATTCAGCTTCTTATCCAAGGAGCATCTTCAGTTCTTCAGTCCAGTTGCCTCTTGAAAAAGCACTTGGGGTCACAACCATGAGTTAGATGACTGAGAATCTTTATAGACAGTTATCTAAAATACTTATACAGGTAGTGCTTGACTTAGAACAGTTTGTTTAGCGACCATAAACAGTTTGTTTATGACTGTAGTAGCATCCCCGTGATCACGGGGTTAAAATTCAGATGCTCAGCAACTGGGTCACATTTATGACAGTTTCAGCATTCTGGGGATCATGTGCTCCCCTTTTGTGACCTTCTGAAAACGGGGAAGCCAAATCCACTTGACAACTAACAACCGTGTGACCAACTTAACAACTGCAGTGTGTGATGACCCGGGGCATGGCACAGAGGCAACACAATCACATAAATAAGAAGAGTCCCTTTAATATCTCCAACTTTACCCCCAATGTCCAGGTTACCTTCGGCTGGAGAAAAAACTCTTCCAAGAACAGTCTTTAAGTGGAGGAAATTCAGTCCAAAAACAAAGTACATATAAACTATAAATAAAAATCCACACACTGCAGTAATTAACTGGACAGGGCAGGAGAAGGAATTGCAGACTTCGAAAGCCAACAAAACACACACAGTTGGGAAGATGCCAGGAACCCAGATAAGCCTCAACAAAACAAGATAATATAGGATTTGCTCCCAACAAGTTGCTGTGCACAACTTCCCTTTTTAAATACTGTGTTCCCAGCTGCAGCTAATGAAGGGAATCAGGGCCCTTTCCTCCCCCATAAGCCATGCAACTCACATTGCTCCCTTCTCCGTTCATCCCTGTGTGTCCTAGGATGAAGAAGGGGTGGGCCTGGGTCTTCCTCCGAATTCCCTCTGCCTTGCTTTGCCTCTCCCCTGCTCTGCCCAGCTGGACTGTGCCCTTCCCCAGTTTCTTCCACAGCCAACGGAGCCACACTCCCACTCCCTGTCAGCTGCTGGGCCTCCCCCTCGGAATCAGATTCCAACAGGGGCATGACACAGTGATTCACTTAATGGCTGTGGCAAGAAAGGTCATCAAATGGGGCCAAAGTCACTCTCTGCAACAGAAATGTCGTAAATTGAGGCTCTACCTGCACACAGTATAGGGCCAAGCCAACACAGAAAGGAATTTCGGGTAAAAATGAAAACAATCCAGAGGTGAGGAATTGTTCTGCTTGATCTCTTACCTTCTGTTTCCACTTCCTTGATTTCCGTTTCATCTTCTGAAGTCACTGAACTCTGGCTAGCAAGTTGGCCTTCAGAGAGCTGAGAGAGGTCCTCAGGTTCTTGTTGACTCTGGGTTGCAGGTTTGCTGTCAGCATCTGTCTCTCGTAGAGCCTTTGCATAGGATCAAAGAATACATATATGCATATATATTCATCGATGGAACCATTGATGGGGTCTCTCATGCCCAAATAATCAGGTCTGTTTCCCATTTAGTTAGCCAGGCTGAAGTCAATCATTTTTAGAATTAAATAAAGGTTTTCATCTATTGCCCACCGCAGAGAACGAAAACACAACATGAAGCAAGACACTCAAAATTATTTTTCTATACCCAAAGAAGAAAAGAAGAGCTTCTTACAATCTCATCAGCAACAGACAAGTCTGGTGCTAAGATAGAATCAAAACTATTTTTTTTAAATCCAGATTACTGAAAGAGTCATGGGCACCATCAGCTTATGCTTTTGATGCAACATTTCTAATGGAAATACAATGTACTTTGTTTCAACAAGGCTTGATGAAATGGAATTAAATGGAATTGCTTCATACCTGTGGACGATTTAAAAGTACAGATGGTTCATCTTTGGCATTCTGCAAAATAGTTTTATCTTCTTTTTCAGGAATGGGACTCTGCATGAGAATTAAAACATGAAAAGCGACTTAGACATTTCTAAACCGGCCCTGAAAGATTTTGCCAAAGGGTGTTAATTAAAGAAAGCAATATCCTTTGGACTGCAACCTCTCTGGCTACTGGGTTCATAGTAAGAGTGATAGCATGATGCACCCATCGCTTCTGTCCATAATACCTGCACTAAATTTCTAAGAGAAAAAAAAATGAATTTAATTGAGCTTCTATGGGGTAGGTTTGTTCCAGAACTTTAACTCCCCTCTCATCAATTTCTGGTTCTTTAACAATGACAAAAGAAAACAAAAATCAATAAACCGCATGAAATCAATGGCTGCATTGTAAATTTACACAGCCAGGAGAAGTTATCTCAAAATAAAGACGGACAATGAAACAGGTCATACTCACTGAATTTGGCAAGGGGTCCATATTTACAAAAGAGACTTTCTTGTCCACTGCAGCCGAGCGCTGTCTTGGCTTAGGCTGCGGTCTCTGAAAATGAAAAGCGAAGACATCTTGCATCAAAGTACAATTGCCAGCATCCAGAAAGACCTGACTCGCCACAGAGGAATCATCTCACAGCTTAGAAAAGAAAGCAACATTATCTCAAAATTTGGGAACCCTGCCGACAGGGAGATAATGGAATACTTATCTATAGCCCCTAAGATGGCCGCTCCCATTTAAAAGAGAAAGTAAGGGATAAGTGAATGAAAGATAAGGAAGTGTTCATGCAATTGAGAAGACCGTTTCCTAAGTAGGTCTTTTCTGTGCATTGCGTGGTCTAGAACAGTGGTTCTCAGCCTGTGGTCCGTGAAGCCCTGGAGATGCGATGAGGTTGTGTCCATTAAATCTCCATCTCCATTAAATCTTGAGTCTTGGTGATCCATGGCCATGATATGGGGCCACCAAAGGTATTTCAAGGGGGTAGAGAACCACTGGTCTAGAAGACCCATCGGTCACATTTATATCAAGAGGGCAGCTTGTTAAAGAGAAGACAGCTCTGGACGATAAGCACAACTAAGAATGTTCTTTCTGTGCCAACTCAATCTATCCAAGGAGCTGCTGATCCAGTTCTACAGAGGAAGGATTGAGTCTGTCATCTGCACCTCTATAAACATCTGGTTTGGTTCTGCAACCCAACAGGACAGACACAGACTGTGTCACAGAGAGTGATCAGGACTGCAGAAAAAACAATTGCTACCAACCTGCCTTCCATCGAGGACCTGTATGCTGCACGAGTCAAAAAGAGGGCTGGGAAAATATCTATAGACCCCTCACATCCCAGACATAAACTGTTTCAACTCCCACCCTCAAAATGACGCTATAGAGCACTGCACACCAGAACAACTAGACCCAAGGACAGCTTTTTTCCTGAAAGCCATCACTCTGCTAAATTCCTTCAACACTGTCCAACTATTTACAGAGTCTGCACTACTATTACTATTAATCTTCTCATCCCTCCTTATCACCCATCCCCTCCCAATTATGACTGTATGACTGTAACCTTGTTGTTTGTATCCTTATGATTTATATGGACTGTTTCCTAGTATGATTTGATTGCTTATTGTACCCTATGACTATTATTAAGTGTTGCACCTTTTGATTCTTGACTCTTGATGAATGTATTTTTTCTTTTATGTTCGCTGAGAGCATTTGCACCAAGACAAATTCCTTGTGTGTCCAATCACACTTGGCCAATAAAGAATTCTATTCTATTCTATGAGGAAAGGCTGAATACCATCACTGATGAGAAAGATGGAGGCAGAAGTGGCCCTTCTCCTTGTCCCTTCACTGGTTTCTCGTTCTGGATGTAATCCGTGAGATTTGCAGCTACAATGGAACTGGCTGGCTGAAGGTAAGTCAGCTTCCATTTCAGTTCAATGTTCACTGTCCCAGCGGGACAACCTTGAGAATCGGTTAATTCAAAGGTCCCTGGAAAACCAAAGGTAAACGTGAGCACATTGCATTCGTTGTCCTAATATTTAGGTTCCAGAAGCTGACAAAACAAGTTCCATGATTGTGCTTCGAATCAATCAAAATGAGCCTTTGCTGCAGAATGCAACACTAAATTTCTGAGATGACTTTCTAGGTTCACCTAGAAAGAATTCATGGGGCTAGTTTTGTTAAATTTCGACTTAGCAGGTGTTAATACGATACGTTTATGAATTATTGTAGTGGGGTATTTACCATTTTTAGTTTTGAAAAAATCCTGGCACGGTGTTATGTTCCAACCCAATCTATACGTTTACATAACACCTGTGGCCTATGCTAGGAGATGAAGTAGCATGGTGAATGACCAATTCCATCAAAATATTACCCAGATTAATTTTGAAAAGCATTTCTGACTTTCATCTTGGAAAGGCTTTTTGTGCCATAAAACATAAACCACTTTAAAACAGAACAAGCTTATGAAAGGTTCTTGGTGCTCTCTGACTATGGTTGTTTTCTTGCAGACATTTCATTACCCGGCTAAGTAACATCACTAGACTAGCACGGATGATGTTATTTAGTTTGGATAATGAAACATCTGTGAGAAAACAACCAAGCTCAGAGAGCACCAAGGACTCTACAGTCGTCATCCTCCTCCTCCTCTCTGCAAACCCCAATTTCCTTCTAGCATTGATGATGTTACCTATTTGGGTAATGAAACATCTGTGAGAAAACAAAAAAGTTCAGAGAGCACCACAGACCCTACAATCCTCCTACTCTCTGCAAACCCCTCTAGCATTGATGATATTACCTAGTTGGGTAATGAAATGTCTGTGAGAAAACAACCAAGAGAGCACCAACGACTCCACAGTCCTCCTCCTCCTCTCTGCAAACCCCAATTCCCTTATAACATTGATGATGTTACCTAATTGGGTAAGAAAACATCTGCAAGAAAACAACCAAGCTCAGAGAGCAACAAGAACCCCTCATTTCAGTCCTGAGCTACAACTATTCTTCTTTATTAGGACAAGCTTAAGAACCAACCCGCACTACTTAGGATCTGGTTGAGCAAAGGGTCAGGATCTTTTACCTGAGATGGATTTACCATGGGCCAATGAAATTAAAGGAACGTTTGCTTTGCCGACGTAAACCCCATCTTCTGTTTCCCCGTCATCAAAGACATAGATATTCAAGAATTCGGATTTCAGATAACGGTCGAGATCCGCATTCATTGGCACCGGGAAGCCCACATGATCATCAAACTGAGGGTGGTTGCTGCTGGGAACGATGGCAGTATCGTGGTCAGCAAAGTCGAAGAACTTGTAGACCACATAAGGACTTGGCTGGAGATTGGAGATCCTTCGGCCTGGCAAATCGTGACAACTTTTTACGGTAATGTGGAGCTCATTTAAGTTCCCATCAATTGCAGGGCTGCCTTGGAGAGGATTGGGCGCTGGCTGTTTTAACAAGGAGGAAGGGAAGGAAGAAAAAGAAAAGACGAATCAATGTTCAAACCATACCATCAAAAGATGAACAGAGGTAGATGGGAGCATTTTGTATTGACTCATCAGCACCTACATTAAAATAACACAGTTAAAATCAGTCTCAAATATAATATCTAGCAAGAGCATTAATTAATTAAGCCTATTAATTTGAGACTTATTTTAACTGTGTTCTTCTAATGTAGGTACTGATGAGTCAATACAAAATGCTTGCATCTACCTCTGTTCGTCTTTCGACGGTATTGTTTGAATCACTGTTTGTTTTTTTTACTTTTATTTTTAAATTGCAAAGGTGAACATCTACCAGTAGGCTAAATGGCATGCAATCTCTGACATAGCTTGTAATAATCATCGAAACCACCCCAGGGCAAAAGGGTAGAACATATATAGAACATATAAAACATATAGAATTCTTTATTGACCAAGTGTGATTGGACACACAAGGAACTTGTCTTGGTGCAAATGCTCCCAGTGTACATAAAAGAAAAGATACAAGTAGGGCATGTACCTTAAAAATTCATAGACATCTGTAAAATTTGTAGGGTGATCCCAACTTAATCATGTCCTCTCAACCAAACCACGTCACTAATTTGCTTCGTGGACAAAAGAGGGCCAGGAAATTATGCACAAGTAATTCTCGACCAGGAACCTACCATTGAGCCTCCATATTTATATTGTGAAGCAAGACAGTTATTAAATGAGCTTTTTAGTTTTTTTGATGCTTTTTTTTTCTAGATCACTTCCAGATGGGTTTATATACCCTGCTTGAAAAATTATAATTTATGTTTCTTGGTATTTAATCAAAAAAATCCTGCTACGATTCAGAAGAATGTGAATGTGGATAAAACCACCAGTAAGAATATCTACAGTGATTCCTTGTGTAGCTGGAAGGAGGACCCACACGTAGAGATTGCCACCATGGTTGAACAGGACCTGAAAAAACAGTGAATGACTCTAGAACCATGATGATGAACCTATGGCATGTGTGCCGGCATGCAGAGCCATTACTGATGGCACAGGAGCCCTCGCCCAGAGGAGGTCTAGGCGTGCAGGGGGCGTGGGGGGAGGACCTGCATGCATTGCACACAATTTTGGGCACAGGAGCCCCAAAAGGTTAGGCACCATTGCTCAAGAAACTGTGAAATCTAAACAAAGCAGCATGCTTTGTTGATTCCAGCATCAGCAGGTACAGGAAGACAAGTGTATCTGAGACAACCACAATAATACAATTAAAAAACAAAACAAAACCATTGACACTTGCCTGATCTTTTAGATTTGCGGCGATATAGCCAAGGGCTTTGGCCCGTTCCTTGTACAGCCTCATTGCTTGGTCCATGGGAACTCTTAATCTGACCCAATATTCCACGGTGCCGTAATTCTGGATTTCTCTGCCAATGCCTACAAGTCAAAGTTCATGCACATTTGCAAGGTCAAAAAGGCCAGCCTCAAAGATCATCAAAATTAGTTCCAATCATTGCGACGACAACACGGAATCCAGATTTATTGAGGTTTAACAAGCCTTTCTCTCTAAGGACAAGATGATCAGTTGCTAAACACGGGGTGGTATTTAGTTTTTGTGAGCATCACAGCAATAGCACTTAGACTTATTAACCACTTCATAGTGCTTTTACAGCCCTCTCTAAGCAATTTACAGAGTCAGCTTCATGCCCCCAACAATCTGGCTCCTTTTTTTGCCCACCTCAGAAGGATGGAAGGCTGAGTCAACCTTGAGCCTGGTGAGACTCAAACTGCTAAACTGCTGGCAGTCAGCAGAAGTAGCCTTGCAGTACTGCACTCTAACCACTGCACCACCACAACTCATGGTCATAATGGGAGTAATTGAATGCCAGAGTTAAGATAGGCTGCTCTGCTATCTAGGTCAGGGCAGGGGTCTCCAAATTTGGCCACTTTAAGACTTGTGAACTTCAATTCCCAGAATTCCCTCGTTAGCATGGGCATAAGCAAAGAGAGCCTTGGTGGCACAATGGTTAGAGTGCAGTACTGCAAGCTACTCCCATTGCAATTTGGCAGATCAAATCCCACCAGGTTCAAGGTTGACTTAGCCTTCCATCCTCCGAGGTGGGTAAAATGAGGACCCAGATTGTTGGGGGCAATAGGCTGACTCTGCAAACTGCTTTGAGAGGGCTGTAAAGCACTATAAAGCAGTATATAAGTCTAAGTGCTATTGCTATTGCTATTCAAGTCCACAAATCTTAAAAGTTGCCAATTTGGAGACCCCTGGCCTACGCTACGGACAATCTTATGTTAATAAATGTAAATTACTTCTCAATGGTTGTTACACATTACACAAAAGCAGTCAGGCCCATAAACATGACCGATATTTGACTTTATCATTAGTCTTCTAGACATTTCATTGGGTGAATAAATAAATATTGATGAATTTAAATTCATGCTTTCTGTTAGCGGGTATTTTAATGCTTTTTAACGATGTTATTTCAATCTAAAAGGATCCTGGGCCTTAAGGAGACCATAATTATGCAGAAGTTACAATGTAACTTCATATTGGAGTTATTGGAACAAGACCTGGTTTATACATGAAATAATCCAATAGAAATATGGAGCCATTCATAATTAACGAATAACTATTATCCTTTTACTCCAACTTCTTGGAGTGCTAACCTTCCTCAACCAATCTTTATGATAACAGCATGGAATTGATTTAGCTACCTAATACATGTCAACAATAACACCTATTTTCTCGAGTTATATCAAAAGAAGGGCTGTTTTGTTTTTCTTCATGTGAACACAAGCTGGTAAACACACATTTATAAATGCATGATCAGTTAAGTGACACTAATTCATGGATTAGCTTTGCAGAAATCCGCATAACTTAATCATGAGTAGAAGTGCACAGGACCCCAACATTGTGTCTTCCTCTTCTAATTCAAGAATTCACTCATTTGCCAAAAATCTCTCTTAACTGTGTTGGACAGAAAACCCCCGAGTGCCCAAAGTGTATCCTGCAAGGTGCATCCTGTGCATGCGTGCCTGCCTCCCACATGCTCCCTGCTCCCCCCCATGTATGTGCCCCCACGCCCTGTGCATGCGTGGCAGAGATCCGAAGGCATGACCAGTGGAAGGCAGATGCACACATGCATGGTGGAGCTGAGCTGGGGCAATGTTGCATGTGCCCACAGAGAGGTCTCTGTGTGCCACCTATGGCTCCGTGCCACAGGTCGGCCACCACTGTCACAGACGCTGGGTTGCCAAATGTATAATATTTGTTTTTAAACAAGTTACCAAAGCAATTCAAAATGCAACTTCAACGCCAATGCGCGACCCCTACCAATCAAGATGGCGGAACCGCAGACCTTGCCGTTTTTTTCCAGAATTTCATGGAACCTTAGCTGGCAAGCGGCCGCCGTTTCGAAGTCTATGCCGTGAGCGAGATGGATTTCGAGGGCTGTGGCACTTTTCTGCAGATACTGCAAGAAGCCGTCATCCACCCGCACAAGGTACTGAGAAGTGAAATTGTAGGTTGGGCTGAACCCTTGGACGACTGGCGTGGTCTGTAGTTCGAAATCGTAGAAGGCGTAAGTACAGAAGGTGGCGGGCTCTTGGTCCCCAAAAGATCTGGCAGCTTCTGGGGAAAACACAACCCGACTAATGTGGATCTCGAAGAGGTTCTCGCCTCTTTCCAAGTGAGCTGTTTCATCAAAATAATCCATGGATTCATCGGCAATCATGTCGGGTCGAAATTTGTACTGTTTGGTCCCGTAAGCGATATCCTTCAACTGGGCTGTTTAAGGAAAAGAATAGGAAGCAAACAGGAATTGAGGAAGGGAGTTACACGGGGGGGGGCTTCAAAAATGTTAGCAAAGGGCTCTCTGCCCAGTTTCTGGGTGGGTGTGGCCGTGGTGTGTGTGGCCGAGTTGGTCTCCTGCACCATGGCGGGGGTGTGTGTGTGTTTGATTTTGCCCTCCACGGGCTCCAGAGGCTTTTCTTGAGCCTCCTGGAGGGAGAAAATGGCCTCCCTGGGCTCCGGAGGCTCTCTGAAATCAGAAACGGGCCCATTTCTTGCCTTCCCGAACTTCCAGGAGGCCCATTTTTTTTGCTCTCCCTGAGCCTCTGTACGCACCCTGCACTTACCTGCATCCAAAATGGACCATGTGGGGAGTCCTGAGAGGGGAGAGGGGTGGGTGGGCTGGGACCAGCCAGGAGTGGGATTTGGGAGTTCTCTGAACTGCACAGAATCTTAGCTCCCGAACCCCTGCAAACTCCCAGCATCCCTGGGGTTACATTTTTCTTTGCTACTTCCTCAGAAATCGACAATTCTAAGCTTATATCCATAACACACAGAGTATGATTTGATTGCTTATTGTACTCTATGATTATTATTAAATGTTGTACCTGATGATTCTTGACTCTTGACTAATGTATCTTTTCTTTTATGTCCACTGAGAGCATTTGCACCAAAGACAAATTCCTTGTGTGTCCAATCACACTTGGCCAATAAACTATTCTATTCTATTCTATTCTATTCTGTTCTGTTCTATTCTATGCTATACTATTCTAATTCTAGTCTAGTCTTCATTCCAATATTCTATTCCTATTCCATTCCATTCTTTATTCCAATATACTATTCCTATTGCTATTCCTATCCTATCCTTCCCTTCCCTTCATTCCTATATTCTATTCTATTCTATTCTATTCTATTCTATTCTATTCTATTCTATTCTTTATTCCAATATTTTATTCCTATTCCTACCCTATCCTTCATTCCAATATTCTATTCCTATTCTATTCCTATTCCATTCCATTCTAATGTGTGGTGAAGAGTGAACCTGAGAGCCGATCTCCTCATCCGCATATCTATTTCCCCGCCCCACAGTGATTTTCTGCAATAAATTCAGAATTCTAGCCAATGTACCTTCTAATTTTCGAATACGGGCAGCTCTAACATCGAGAAGGTGGACGTAATGCTCCAGCTTTAACTCGTAATCCTGCTGCAAAGCTTCCATTTTTTGCGTCACGGATTCAAGTTCAGCCTGATGATGCAAGGAAGAATGGAAAGTGAGGCCTCCAATCCACGTTTTGTGCCAAGCAGTTTTGCCCATGAATTTGATCTAATTTGATCATTAGATAAATAATTCTCTAATACGATACCATTGGGCTTTTTTTCCCAACTTGCTGGGATTTATTTATCAAATAAATTTAGAAACCGCCCATTTCCCTCACAGAAGGACTCCAGGTGGCATACCAATAAAGTTACTGGCCAAGGGACAGTTAGGCCAAATTTTTAATCTTCCCAAGCCTCTTTGAGGTATTGAATTATATTCTGGAATGAAATAAAAGTGCCTAATTGTGCAGCAAAGAATCCCAGATTTTGCACTGGGAAGAACATTCTTTCGTATGTGTCTCCTTGATGAATCAAAATAAAGATAGTGAAATCAGCAAAATATCATAAGATGCCACAGAGAAAAGCCAAATGTGACAGGCTTTCATTTTGAGGAGGAAATGATGTTCCTTGAAATGATGTACCACTCAGAAATAAGAAAATAAAACAAAGCCCAAGCTCAGTGGAATGATATTGAGGGAAAACTGCCTCTCTGTTATATCCCAAATTATCTTGTAATTATTCAGGAGGATGGAGATGAGAAGGGTAGGAAACCTTATTCACTGAACTGGGAAATGTCATGCAACATTTGATAGACTTGGACAAGATTCAGTCCTGTAAATATGCAGGTCACCTTAGCACTGATGATGTTACCTAGCTGGGTAAGGAAACTTCTTCAAGAAAAACAAGGAAGCTCTGAGAAGTTGGAAACCATGAGCAGGTTCTACTTCTTTGGGTTGGTGACAGGATTAGGGAAAATTCACTCTTCCTTTTGAGGAAACATCAGGATAAGAATGTTATGACTGATGTCTGAATATATTTCAAATGGGGGCTGGTTTAGGAAAAAAAATGACTTTATGTTTGTCTGTACTATCGAATCTCAGGATTAAGCCATTTATCCCCAACACCAAACCTGACTTTTAAGATCCTTTATTTGCCGGGCTTCAATACACCCAAACATTTAATTTAATTAGGCTGGTCATGGTCAGAAAAATCACAGTATTTATTTATTTTTTGCACAGAAACTACTTGCTAAAAAAAAACAGGGAGGTTGAGTTACGCATGCTGGAATTAGACTATTCAGTGAAAAGTTTATTTCAAGAATGAAGTCTAGTAGAGTTCAACTCATTAAATTTGGTTAGTTACCACATAAAATATTGGATTCATTAATCTTCATTGTGAGATTAAAAAAAAAAAAAANCATTAATCTTCATTGTGAGTTAAAAAAAAAAAAAACAAGTGAGGCAAGCCCAATGACAGAGATACTTCACGTTCAACTGCAGTGAGAAAATTAAGTACCTGATAGTCTTTGTTAATTTTATGCTGCACAATTAACATATTGCGGGTCTTTTCAAGTTCTTGAACAGTTTCTGCATGAACTGCCTGAAGATCACGGAGGGAACGCTCTAAATCCTTTTGGCTGTCATCGTCTACTTTCTCCAAAAACCGGAGGTGTTCACTTGCTTGCTGTCTATGAACCTAAGTCGTGAAAGTTGACAGCTTCATTATTAGTTTACAAAAAAAACCCACCCTTTCATTTTAATTGTAATAAATGGACCGCTCTCTTTTCAGCATTAAAATAAATCTGGGTTGAAAGACCAAGCTTCTGTCTTTCTCAGTGCTCTGAGGGGTAAAAGAAAAAAAAAAAGTGGAACTCAGAACTAATTAGCAATCTGCTTTGAGCCAAATCCTATACATATCTTTATTCAGAAATAAGTTTAAACGAGTTCAAAGGAATCCAAGAATCATTTCAATGAGAGCTGGTATGGTATCTGTAGATAAAAACTGAGGCTGCAAATTTCTGCATATCTAAGGTAACAGAATTTACCTCTAGTTAGCATTACAAACTGAATTGCAAATCTTCCCGTCACGGGAATTAATAGTTCTGTCAATTTATAAACTCCATGCTGTCAATTTGGTATATCTGCGCGTGCATTAACTCAGATGCACGCAAAATATTCTGCATACGTGATGTTTACCTACGTCAGGCAGAAGATCAATGCATAATCTGTGGTGCACTAGAGATTGGACAGACTGCCCACTTCCTGAATCTGGGACTTTCTCCAGATGTGTTGGCCTAAAATTACCATAATTCTCACAGGTGGGGCTGGCTGCAAATTATGGAAATCAAGATTGTACACATCTGAAAGATGCCAGGTGGAGTAAGGCTATGCCAGATTTATTACCCCTTCCAAGGTGTTGCAAAGGACTTTGTTGTTGAACCTGATGTTAAACACAGGTCTATGAAGTAATGAGAAAAAGACACTATGCTTGTAGAATGCTACATTAAAGGTAAGTGCATGAAGCTTTCTTAGATGATTTTTTTTTCAGGAAAAAGTGAACTAACACAAACCAAAATCGGTGTGGGTGAACTTTCTCTTCCTGGAATTGAAGCTGCAGTTGAAAATTCCTCATTGTGTTGTTTGATATTAATATTAATGTATATTTATGAAAGCCACAGGCCTGAATCATCTTGGATGCACCAACTTAAATATATATTAATATTTTAATATCAAACAAGACACAACGGAAGAAAATGTTTCTTCCCCAACTTTAACTTTAGATTTTCTACTACTGACCTCACCCCTTTCCTAAGAGGTCTGTAGGGGGCATGCATAAGCACACCAATGTGCCTACCGTCCCTGTCCTATTGTTTCTTTTGTTTTTCTTATGTGTATCCATGTATTCATAACTTTGTTTTTACTTATACCTACTATCTTGTAAGCAATTGACAAACCAAATAAAATAAATAAAAAAATAAAAATAAATAAAACTAATCAAAGAAAAGCAACCTGGAATTAAGGAGAAACTTCTTAATGTTGAGGACAATTAACTAGTGGAATGGTTTGCCTCCAGAAATCATGGGCACTCCATCACTGGAGGTTTTTAAGAAGAGATTACTTGTCTGAGATGGTATAGGTTCTCTTGCTTGAGCAGGGGGCTGGACTAGAAGACTTCCAAGGTCCCTTCCAACTATTCTCTTCTCTTCTCTTCTCTTCTCTTCTCTTCTCTTCTCTTCTCTTCTCTTCTCTTCTCTTCTCTTCTCTTCTCTTCTCTTCTCTTCTTACTCCTATATCCTATATCCTATATCTTATCCGATCCTATCCTGCTACCTTTCTGTCTTTTTGGAAGAAAGAGACAACACAATTCCAGCAAAGAAACATGAGCTCACAAACAAAGCATGAGAAGAACTCATCTCAAAAACCAGATGTTTGCAAGATCCCATTGGGTGAGAAGAGAAAAAGCATGAGGAGGGGGCTGTGACCAGTTGTGCTAGTTACCTTGAGGAGTGCGAGAGCCTCACTGAGGTCGGCCACATCGACATCCTTCTCCTGAAACAGAGAAATAAGTAACAAAAAGGTTCTCTTCAAGAAATGAATAATGGAGGGAAGACTCTCTCTTGCATTCACACAAAACATGACATTCAGCTGGACAGCATGAATAAATGAACACTGTCGTATCCTCCGTTACTCGGTTTGGGGCTTTTAAGAAAGAAGCATTTGCATAAAATATAGAAAGCTTTCCCCCCACCACCCCTTTTTAAAAACTCATACTTTTGATTAAAGAAAAAAAAAATGTCAGCCTTGGAAGCCATATTTCACTTAGAAACTTCGAGGCTGCCACATTTAGTGCCTGGGAATTTGGGAGGGGGGGGGTTCATAGAGAGTTGGGCAATTAGATTCAACAACATTCTTTCTTAGAAAGTTAAGGACAAGTTACCCTTCACCTGGAGAGGAGGGTCTGAGGGAATGTCTCCAGTTGGGAAGATATCTGATTGGACCATGTGATGGACTGATGGGTGTAGGAGATGAATCTTTGAATATCTTTTGGGAAGGGAAAACCCTGAACCCTCAAATTTGGGTTTTCCCAGATGTGCCAATATGACAACTCTAATAAAATGGACCTTTGAGAAAATGCCTGTCTCAGAGTTTATTGGTTTGGAGTTTGTTTGTTGGAACTCTGACAACAAATACCTTTATTTCTACTTGGAAACCACTTCTGGACTTTGTGCTTGAGGTGGCAAAAAAAACAACAACCAACCCTTTGATTTTGGGTTTTACTAATTAGATAAGATTTGTTGTTATAGAAATGGCTAGTTTCATGAGTGGCTAAAAACTAGATATAAAGATTAGGAAGAATGGATGAGCATGAGATTAAGGCATGAGCTCTATGTAGATATGTATATAACAAGATATATAGGATATATGTATTTGTCGATGCCAAAATGTTGTTATGAGTATAAATGAGATTTGTATTTTTGAAAATTGCAATAAAAACAATTTTTAAAAAAGAAAAAGAAATGGCTAGTTTCTATTATTGTGAAAAAAATAAAAAGTTGAAAGTAGATATTAATGCCTTCTTCTATGGCACCAAAAGAGTTGGAAGTCAATGCCTGGGTTTTTTTCCTTTTTCCTTTGCTTTCCCCCACTATCCACTTCCCTTTTTCCTTTCCTAACTTCCCTAATATTTCCTTTTGTATTCTCTTTGCATGTCATGTATTATAAATTAATTTAAAAAAAAATAATTCTCTAAATCATTCTCTAAACAAGAAGGGGAAAATATTCACCTTGGTGAAAAAATGCATGCGGGACTTCAGCTCTTCCAGCTGTTGCTTCTGCTCGAGACAGCGCATTCGCAGCTCCTGGTTCTCCTGGGACAGCTTTTCAATTTGGTCTAAAAAAAAAAGGGGGGGGTGTCTTTTTTTTACACCTGGCAGAATCTCAGAACTCCAACAGTGGTCATTCGGTCTGCTTAACTTGCAAGACATTTAAGTTAAGTTATACGTATCGCATCCCATGCTGCTAATAGCGAGGATAGAACCAGTTCTACAGGCTTCTATGCCATCTGAGATGACAGAGTGGACTATGCTGTTACTTATATGAGGAGGGGCCCATCTTGGAATAATTAGCTCCCCAAACATACCAAACCCTCTGGAGTGAACTCAAAGATTCCTTTATTAGGAGCACCAGCAACTCCGGCAAAATTTTTCTCTCTCAACGCAGGCTAACAAGTCTGTCGAGCAGGGAGATAAATAGTTATCTGCCACATCTATTTATCTTTTAGAGCTAGGGTGGGGCCTCACTAGCAGCAGTGGTTCTTCTGTCCCAAGGACCGGCCCATAGATTTCCACTGCTCTCCTCTCCTCTGCCTTTTGAGCATCCATGTGTCAGACACTAGACCTAGCTGTTCCTCCTCTTCCTCATCAGTCACCTCCAGACCTGGGGGCTGTTGACTCTCCATCTGAGGACTTAAGGAGGGCCCAGGCTCTTATTCAGATCCAAGGCTTAGCACCGATGTTTTGACCATTCAGGAACTGAAGAAAATAGGCCGTTTGAAGGAACGAGCTTAAGAAAACTTCCATCCTCGACTTGTGATGGTTCGGTTAGTGACTGTTCAAAGTTCCAATGGCATGAGAAAAAAGCAACTTCTGACTGTTTTTTTGCCCTTACGGCCATTGCAGCCTTCCCCGGGATCAAAATTCAGATGCTCGTCAACCGACTCGTCTTTATGACAGCTGCAGAGTCCCTGGGGAGGGGTCATGTGATTCCCCTCTTGTGACCTTCTGACGAGCCAGCTCAATCAGGAAACTGGATTCACTTAACAAGCATGTTGCTAACTTTAAGAACTGTGGTGATTCATTTAACAACCATGGGCAGAAAACATTGTAAAATGGGGCTAAACCAGAGGTGGTATTCAACAGGTTCTGACCAGTTCTGGAGAACTGGTAGCAGAAATGTTGAGTAGTTGGAAGAACTGGCAAATTCCACCTCTGACTGGCCCCACCAATCCAATCTCTTCTCTGTCTCCCACTGAGTCCCAGCTGATCGGCTGGATCTTTTTTGGTTGCCCTGCACAGGAGAACGGAGCTGGAAAGCAGGCTAGTGGGGTGGAGAGGGAAGGGGGATTTTGCAGTAACCTTCCCGTGCCATGCTCACCAAGCCATTTCCACCAAGCCACGCTATGACCAAGCCACGTCCACAGAAACAGTTGTCAGGATTCCAGCAATCGCCCTAATTAAATCATGATTCTCGAGCCAAACTTCAAAAAACCTCAAAGGATTTATGAGAGGCAACATACTGACACTGCCAACTCTGGAATACGTCATTTACAATCCCCTGTGACCCTGTTTCCCCCTCCCCCCTGGGTGTCTCATAAACCAGATTCTCCAATTGAGCCCATTCACGGGCTGGTTGTCATCATTCATGTTCTCCAATTAAATACAATGGTGGGAAAAAGCTCTGGTAGTTTAGTTACTATCTTTTAAAAATAAGAGTTGGAATATGCTTTCACTTTCAAACTGCTGCACTGCTCTTCCAGATTTCCTTCCTCTCCCCCCCCCCCCTTTTATGCAACTACTAAAACAGTCATTGGAATGTTTTATGAGTTGACATCAGCAGTAAAAAAAAATTTGAATCCCACTGCTGGGCAAAACTCACTTAAGAAATGCTTCACTTAGCAACAGAAAGGCTCCATTGCGGTCTACACCGGAAACTACCTTTTTTCACCTATAAAATGCTTCCAAGGGAGGAATGTAACTTCTGGGGGTGGGTGGGATTGCAGTTTAATTTAAAATAAGATTCCAAAAAAAATTTAAACCTCTGAGCATGGGGTCTTAGGCTTGTCAAAGGACAGTCTCTTAAGAAAACAAAGATTAAGATAATCTACCGATCAAACAAACAGCCGTCAAAAGCTGTTTGCGCTAATATTATCATCTGTAATCAATACAGGGAGGCTGCTGACCCCTGCATTCCATGTAGTAAAGAACTGGAAGACAAAAGGGCTCTCGAGCCTGCAATTAATTTTTTCAGCCTTAAAAAAAAAACAGCACTGAAATATTCCAACTGAAAGGATAATAAAACCTGAAATGCATTTGCAAAACTGAAGGGAGAGAAGAGAGAAGGTTGAGTTGAGTTGGGAAGCGGGCAAAGGGATCCAAAACAGTTCTTACTGTCCAAATAAATTTGGGAAGTTTCAGAAGGGCTCTCTGACAAACACTAAATGAAATTGAGACAAGAGAGGGCAAGCTGGCTCTGTTCCCTGAAGAAGACAATCAACTCCAGAGCCAACTTGTTTCCTTTGCAGTGATTTACTCTAAGAAACATCAACAATTAGAAGTAAAACCTGGCGTCCCCTTTTAGGAGAGGACGGGGGGGGGGGAGCATTTGCAAAGAGAGAGCCATCGAAGCCACTGAGCTATGTATGTATGTATGTATATAAATAATCCTGAGGATTATTTGATTTTTGTCTGGGATTAGGGACAATTTTGTCTGGGATTAGGGACAATTGTGCCTTTTCCCATTTCAGTATTATCACCTGCCTTCTACTCAAACAGAAAAGGGAGATGAGCATTTAAAAATCCAACAAGATGGCCTATGATGTTTTCGTTGCATTTATATTCTACTAGCTTGAACCCCGTGCTTCGCGTCGAAACTATATGGTTGGGCTGTTTTGCGGGAGGAAAATAAGGGGGGAAAAACTCTGCCTCTGCCTATCAGCATCCACCGGTATTCATCTGGCTAGCGCCCTGTCAATGTGTGAGAGAGTTGAGGGCTGTTTGGAAAGTGAAACAGTATTTGCTGTGTGAGCAAGTAGCAGACAGCAAGGAGCCTGGGCATGGCTTAACTCAATGTTCTGTACTAAAGCTGCTTGGTGCTGTGCAACTAAAACTGAAACGGAAACTCCTCTCCTCTGCTTGTGTTTTGCATTTGGAACAGATTTCTTTTCTGGTGGGGAGGGGGAATAGAATTCCTTAGCATCAGAGCGTGTTAGTAATAATATACGGAATATTAATGCTCTCATCGTCATTTTAAAAAATCCTTTCTTATTGAGCATCTAGATGCCAAGAGGAACATATGTGCCAAATTTCAAGTTGGTAGGCTTTACGGTTCTGGAGATTTTGTGATGATGCATGAGTGATATTTTGCTTTTATATACATAGATAAGAACCTTCTGGCATTGGTCTTTTCAGGCTACCTGAGGCTGACTGATGAGAATTGAGTGGGAGACCAAGGACTTTGAACCAAAAGATCTACAATTTGGATTCCTGTTACTCATTAAAATGATTTAGCAGACAGGAAGAATGGCCCCTCTTCCCCCCTGACCTAGTCAGGGAAAAAAAAATTGGACAGCAGACCGGACCTGGCCTGGCACACTGCACCTTTGTTATGTTCCTTGGATGTTCTCCATGACTTAAAACTCAAAAGGAAATCGGCACGATTGGCGCATGCAATGGTGTATACCTCGTTCCATTTTGATTCTGTCCAGGATATTGTTTTTTTCGGCTAAATCTGCTTTTAATGCCGCCTCGAGCTGACCGATCTGCTGTTTCAGCTGCTGCTCCTTCAGCTTCCACTGCTGGTCGTGGGTCACCCCGAAGGCACTGAGAAATTGAATATGACAAAAGTGTGTGTGTGTGTGTGTGTAAAAAAAATGAAAACACAAGACGCGCGCACAGGTAAGCCACTCTTTGCTCTCTTATGCACGCCATGTGGCATGTGGTGGATCTCCTTGAAATGGTCTCCAACACACAAAAAAAGATGAAAGCTGGAAGCCAGGAAAGAGAAAGGACCATGATGACGACAAGCCAATAAGGGAGAATATTTGTAACTCAGGGTTGAAACAAGGGGACCTTCGTGCTCTCTGAACCTGGCTGTTTTCTTGCAGACAGTTCACGAACCAAACTAGGTAACATCATCAATGCACCGATGATATTACCTAGTATGAAACATCTGCAAGCTCAGAGAGCACCCAGGGCCCCTTAGCATGTCAAGGGATGTTTGTCTTGGGAATGAAGGGAATGCAAGATGGACGGCTGTGGGTTGAGGCCCCTTTCGCTGACTGCAATGATGGGTCACACACAAAAAGTTTTGTGGGATGAGCAATGGAGTTGGCCTATGACAGATAGACAGACAGATACGACAGATAGATAGACAGATAGATAGATAGATAGATAGATAGATAGATAGATAGATAGATAGATAGATAGATAGACAGACAGACAGACAGACAGACAGACAGACAGATAGATGACAGATGGATAAATGATAGATAATAGACAGATGACAGATGGATGGATGGATATGGATAGAAGGACAGAGATAGATAAGATGGATGGATGGAGAGATAGACAGAGAGACAGACACAGAAACACATCACACATACACGCACACACACACACACACACCCTGAGTGGACCGGACCCTGCCATAGTGTGGGAGACAGATAGTTAAGATGGATGGATGGATGGTGGATGGAAGGAAGGAAGGAAGGACAGACGATGGATGGATGGATGGAGAGATAGACAGACAGATATATACATCACACACACACACACACACCTGACTGGACCACACCCTGTCATAGTGTGGGAATAATGCTAGAAACACACACACACACACACCATCTGCAACTGGAGGCTTCTGCTGCTGCCCTGTCTTGCTTCACAATCAGGTGTTTCCTCATTAAACCTCTGCAAATTGACTGTAATTGCTTCAATTTTCTGTTCGGCACCAGAAAATGAATTCAGCGCCCTATCTCATTTCATGTTCCATAGGTTTAGCTCCCTAATTTTTTATTTATGTGATATTAAGCACTGCTGACAGAATTTACACAGACTATTACCTCGAAGCAACTTTTATAGAAATATCAAGTGCAGCCACGGTGCGAGCCCAAGGCATTTTTGGCACCCGAAAAGCCAAAACGACGCTCTGCTTGGCTCGTTACCGGAGTCTGCATTTTTCAGAAAATTGAGATGTTGCAGGGTAAGAGCTGGAGGCAAAAAAAAGGGGGGGCATCCAACACCCTCTCCTCTTCCATTGGCTGTCTGAAATGATGGTTCCTCATCAGAGCATGGAAGGGCAACATTATCTGTACAACAGGGCAGAGATTCTAGGAGGGAGAGAGATGGGGGAGTGAAGGATTCATTGCTTCTGGTCCCCCAAAAGAAGAGCACTTCAGAAAAGCCAGTTCTTTCTAAGACTGTAAAGATCTCTTTGAATACTGTATCCAGTTTTGATCATCACGATATAAAAAAGATATTGAGAAAGAGTGCAGAGAAGAGCAGTAAAGAAAATTAGGGGACTGGAGACTCAAAGATATGAAGAACGGGTGCAGGAATTGGATAGGTCTAGTCTAATGAAATAGGCTCTACTTCACTTAATCCTCCAGGGAAAGGTTGAAGGCAAAGAAGAACATCATGGCTTCAAAATCTAAGGGACCAGTTTGGACAAAACTCAACAGCCCTTTTTCATGAGGCTGTTGATAAAAATAGGATCGCCAACATGATCTGATGATGGACAAGAAGTTGTCTAGTGAAAAGAAAGGCTGGGGTGACATAATAGCAGTCTTCCAATATTTGAGGGGTTGTCACAAAGAAGAGGGAGTCAAGCTATTCTCTAAGGAGCAATGGGTGTAAACTAATCAAGGAGAGAAGTAACCTAGAACAACAGAGAAATTTCTTGAAAGTTAGAATAAATAATTAGTGGAACGACCTGCCTCTACAAGTTGTGGGTGCTGCATCCCTGGAGGTTTTTAAAGAAGTGACTGGACAAGCATTTGTCTGAAATAATATAGAGTTTCCTGCCTGAGCAGGAAGACCTTGGACTACAAGACCTCTAAGGTCCCTTCCAACTCTTGTTATTCTGATCATCCTTTCCATCAGAATTCAAACATGAATCTAAGAGTCATTTCAGGGTTTCAGATTGCTTTCACACATCCTCTTGACAAGCCTATTGTCTTGTTGTATGAAAAAAAAGGGAAAGACAATTGCATGATATTGAGAAGTAATTTGCGGTTCAATGACTATTTGGTTCCTGGGCGAATAGGGTCACCCAACCCAACTGATTCACAAGCTATAGCTAACAACATTCTAGCCTAATACGTTTAGCTTAGCATTTTGTGTCAACCAAGTCATGAGCTTCATACAGAAGTCAACGTGTTGGGTCAACTTAGCAGAATGGGTTACAAAACTAGGGTTGACTTAAGCAAAGGTTAGCCTGTCTTGTGAACACAACCTCCTGATTTCTTTCTTTTTAAAAAAAAATCCTGCAATTCTTGTCAAACCCAACCTTGCTGATCATGTTTGAAGGATGCTTTTATTTTGAACAGTCATTTTAGCAGAACTATTCCCTCTGGTTAGTTTTTGGGATTGTTCCATCCCATTACAAAGTTTTGGCATAGTCCTGTATCTCTCCACTTAGTTTCTTTCTTTCCAGTGGCAAGAAAGAAAAGGATAGAAGAGAAAAGAACTAAAACAGAGAGAGAGAGAGAGAGAGAGAGAGAGAGGAGAGAGAGAGAGAGAAAGAGAGAGAGAGGAGAGGAAGAGAGAAAGAAAGAGAGAGGGGGAGAGAGAGAGAGAGAAGAGAGGAGAAGGAGGGAGGGGGAGAGAGAGAGGAGTCAGAGGAGAGAAAGAGAGGAAAGAGAGATGAGAGAAAGAGAGGAGACAGAAAGAGAAGGGGGGAGAGAGAGAGAGAGAAGAGAGGAGAGGGTGGGAGAGAGAGAGAGAGAAAGAGAGAGGAGAGAGAAGAGAGGAGAGAGAAAGAGTGGAGAGAGAGGAGAGAGAGGAGAGAAAGAGAGAGAGGAGGGAGGGAGGGAGGGAGGGAGGGGGAGAGAGAGAGAGAGAGAGAGAGAGAGAGAGAGAGAGAGAGAGAGAGAGAGAGAGATGAGACTGCTGGCTGGGCAAGTGGCCCTAGATCAGGATTCAATCTTGTAAAAGTTAAAAGACTGATGTAGTGAAGAACATGGTCAGCAGTTCCTAAGGACCAGAACGGGACCCAAAGGAAGTTCTCCAAATGCAGGAACAGCTTAGTCACCCTACAATGCTCCACAAATAATATTAATGAGAAAGCAAAGATGGACAAGATTCTTGAAGTCACTGTTCTAAGGTGTTAACAACTTCATCCGCTCCTGCCTATCCAGGTCATCGAGTTCAAGATTACATATCCGTATTTCTGAGTCAGATTATTTTCACCAAGAACATTTTAAAAAAGTATATCAGATTTTGAAAGAAATTACTCCATTTGTTATAGTTTACCTGTTATATAATTTATCATAGTTTTCCTTTAAAAGGTCCCTCTCTTTTTCCAAATCATTAATTCTGTCTTGCAGCTGGAATGAAAAAGAATGTTAGCAGGGAATTCATTGTGTAAGGTGATGAAAGCAACAATTACTAAAGTTTAAAAGGTTTCCTGGCTAGGTATCTGGGCCATCTGCTTTCTCTTGCCAATGAGGGACTGATGATCCTTTGTATCACCTTAACTGCTCTGATATCACCAGAGGACAAGACAGGTTACTTGTTACAATGTCTGTCAAAAATATTGACTATAATGTTTCACTGACAAATGTGTGCCTTATTTCTTTGGGATGAAATGAACACATTGGCAGGTTTGATTTTATTTATTGATACTACCTGGCCTTTAATATTTTTAACACATAATGTCAGGCATCAAATATACCTAATATTCCTTGCTCCTCCTATTTTCCCTACAACAATAATCCTGTGAGATGAGTTGAGCTCAGAGTGAGGGATTGGCCCAAAGTCACCTAGGCAGATTTTTGTGCCTAAGGAGGACTAGAGGAGTGACTAAGGAGGACACAGTCTCCTGGTGACTGGCCCAAAGTCACCCAGGCAGCTTTCATGCCTAAGGCAGGACTAGAACTCACTGTCTCCTAATGATTGGCCCAAAGTCTTGATCATATTTTCCATGCTATGTCGATTGTTCCCACCCAACTATAATTGCACCGCAATAGGATTCACATGAATCTGAGTGATTCATGTGAATCCTATTGCGCTGCAATAATAGTTGGGTGGGAACAATCGACATAGCATGGAAAATATGTAGTGTGAACGAGTTATGAGAATATTGGAGGGTAGATACCATACTTCTGCCAACACACATTTGGCAGATTCCTGCTAGTGATAAGCTAAACAAAACCAGATTGTTCAAATGATCAAGATCGCCTCTAACCGCTTGGTTCCTTCCACCAAACATTTTTTTTGTCCTGCTCTGCTTGAGAACGCTGGGAAAACTCTGCCTCTTTTGAATACCTGCACACACATTTTTTTTGGGGGGGGGCATTTCACCTCTTCCAATCGTCGTCTCGAAAATGTGGCGGCCTGTAACTCCCTCTCTAGATGGAGGCACTTTGAACGTTCTCCTTTAAGTTGCAAATTCAGTTCTTCCCCCTTGGCGATCAGGGCATCGTGGCTCGTTTTGAGATTTTTTTGGTTCTACATGTGTGAAGAGGGGAAGGAAGAAAAAGAAAGAAAGAAAAAACATGTTAGTGCTAGATAAGTCATATTTAGGCTACATTCAGAATCACAGAGTTTTGCTCAACGCTGGATACTTAGACTCAGGGAAGCTTCCACCTCCACTCTGTATGTGTATTGGTCCTTTCTTAATCTAGTTTTTTGTTGTTATTTTTTTTTATGCTTGGATCCTTAAGGCTGAATGTTTTAAAATGGTTTTACAGTTCTTGTTGTTTTAGACTGTGTTTTTATGATGCTGTAAGCTGCTCTGAGTTGACTGACAGTCAGATGGGCGGCATATAAATAGAATTTGTTAAAAAGGTAATAGAGTCCCTGCGGATTTTACTCCACTGGTTGTTGCCAACTCTCATCTGAGTTTCAAGGCCATTGAGCCGGCGCTGTCCAAAGACATTTCCATAATTATGTGGCCAGCATAACATCAAGGAGCACTGTTACGTTCCCATCAAATGGTGCCTATTTATCTACTTACATTTCCAACTGTTAGGTGGGCAGGAGCTGGGGTGAGAATGGGAGCTCAATCCATCTCAAAGTGTTTGGTTCTCGAACCTGGGCTGCTGGCTTTCCAGCCAATAAGCCCTGCGTCTTAACTACTGAGCCACCGCGCCACCCATATAAATATAATAAATCAATACATTTAAACAATACGTGATATCAATTGAACACCCAGGAAAACCTCTTGCCATGGATGTGATCTAGATGTAGCCAGTAAGAGTACAGAACATGAATCCTTCCCAGTACCGCTAAAGTGAGGAAGGTTAAGACAAATGCAGTTAAAACATTTCCCGGTGTTTACGGAGATGACCCAGCTGTGCTTGAGGGTAGGGGATCAGATTCCTGGATCTAGATTAGAAACTCCAAGGATTTACATACCTCCTGAAGCTGAAGCAATTTTTCTTCCACCGTTGCAAATTCACTGGTTTTCTCTATCAGCTGTTTGTGGAGTTTGATCATCTCTACGTTGTCTCGAATGCAAAGCCTCCAAAAAGCAATTTTGATTTTTTTTTTCCAAAGAGAGAAAAATCATGGTCAGATTTTTTTTTTTTTTTACTAAAGCAGCCATGCATGCAAATTTGATCTTGAAATCTGTAGCCTTGAAAACAGTTTCTGTGTAATTTCTTAATTCCTAACGCAGTCAGGGGAAAAAACACTAGCGTGGAGAAAAGTCTTTTTTTTTCCTTTAAGTAAACATTACAGATAGTTAAATAAATCCATGCTTTAGTGGAAGAGGGTTGAACAATGCTGATTAGACATAATGCTTTGTACCATAACAGTGCGGTAAATGTAATAATCAAAGGAATAAATTGATATTTATAATAGGAAGATAATTTAATTTTGCTATCAAGCAGTTTCCAAACTTTTGTTGTTGGATAATTACTTTTTACTGGCATTATTTTTCCCCTGAAACTTATTTCCTTCCTCAGCTCAAGTATTTCCAAGGACAGTGATTTAACATTTTACATAGATGATACTTTGAGATGGGTATTAAAACAAGCAACAGATATATTTTTAACAGGACCAGTGTGGCCGAAATTCTATAGGGCTAAGATGCTGTTATACATTTCCCTTGCTGAGATTCAATAACAAATTCATAATTTTATCTTGTGAAAAGTTATTGCCCAGCTAAATATAGATATCAGAAACACAACATTTGATCTCATTGTTATTCTATCTGCATGGGTGCACCAAGCCAAGACAATTTTTTAAAGGAAACTCCTTAAAGGAACTTAAGTGCTAATATCAAATAAAGCAAGAAGATAAACGGAATTTCACATCTTGAAATATGCTGTTTCTCCTCCAATACTTATCTGCTGAAGACAGATTGGAAAAATTGTTCCACTGCTGGAACCAGGAATTAGACTACAAAGCTTATACATCTGTAAACCAGCTGAAAACTTAAAACTGTATCTCTCCCTCCCACTTAAAAAATACATACTTACACACACACACACATATCTAGTCTATTTTCTGAATCTATTGTTTCTGGATCCACCCGGTCAACAGCCCTGATGGAAAGAGATTCAGATGCTTCAAAAACTAAACACTCCTGCCTTGTACCCTTCCAATAAATTGTGTAGTAAGTTAGGACGGCATCCCTGCCTGACTCTTAAATGCAAAAATTAATGTGATGTTGTGTTTTTATTACAGTCATCGTGTTTTTCACATCGAACAACTTGGTGGCCTTCAGAGAATGCTTGACAAGTCCTCCCTTTTATTTTTAAATAAAAAGCATTTAAAAAAAAAAGGCACTTGTGTCCTGCAGATGTTAGCCTAATAGCTTTTAATTACCAAGATTTTCTAGATTATTCCATGGTGGGGCAGGGGTGTTTGTCGACCAGGTCCAGATAAGGCAGGAAACTATTGTTAATTTCAAGCCACGATAAAAAATGGCAACAGGCCCTGGTTATCTTCTTCAAGAAAAATTGCACCTAATTCCTGTTTCATTGGACCATTGCCATGAGAGCAATTCTCTGTTGTTGTTGTCATTTTATACTGAGGCATGTGTTGTTTCACAACTGTAGTTGTTTTACATTTTACATTTCTGTTACGTTTCTATTATACTGATATCTTCCCAGTGCTGGTGAGTCTTTTTCACATGTAATGTCAGCCATCATGTGGTTTTATTTGAAATTTCCATCATAGGCTTCGCGCAATGAGAACCAAGCTACAAATAAGCAGGCTTAAAGAACCCAAAAATGACATGTGGACTTACTTCTGAGTACAGCTAGTCCTCGACTTACAACAGTTCCTTTAGTGACTGTGCAAAGTTACAATTGCACTGAAAAAAGTGATTTAGGACCATTTTGCACACTTACGACCGCTCTAGCATCCCCACAGTCACGTGATTTACATTCGGATGCTTGACAACTGGTTCATACTTATGACCATTGCTATGTTCAGGGTCATCTTTTAAGACCTTTTGACAAGCGAAGTCCATGAGTGGAGCCAGGTTCACTTAATGACCATTTTACTAACTTAACCACTGAATGATTCACTTAAGAATCGTGGCAAGAAAGGTCTTAAAATGAAGCAAAACTCACTTAACAACTGTCTTGCTTTAACCACAGAAATGTTGGGTTTAATTGTGGTTATAAACCAAGGAGTACCTGTATTCAACTCTAATTTGATGAGCTTTCTGTTTGGTCCTACCGTTGGCCTGTGGCTTGCTGCTCTTTCAGCTGAAGGAGAGCGACTTCAAATTCTTCCTCTTTTTTCTTTTTCTCACTTCTCAGCTTTTCAATTGCAAGTACCAACTCTTCATTTTGTCCCCGTAGGGATTCAAGCTCATTCTCTCTGCAGGTCAACCGAGAAAGTTTTCCCCGGTGAAAAAGCAGAACAATTTAAAACTCAAGAAAAGACAGAATACAGAAGGAAAGCTGTGTGTTTAGATGGGGATACATCAGTGGTTGAGCAGAGTTATTCTAAAGAAATTATTGGAAGAAGTGGACAATTTCAGAAACGTTGGGTTTGCTAATTCACAAAGCCATTCCGTTAAAATAATACTTGAAAAACAATATTTTCCCCAAAAAAACATTGTTGATATGTTTTCCTGATCAACATCTCAAGCTTGTCATTTCCAAAACTGCTTTAACTAGAAAGCTAAATATATAAATGATGTCATTACCATCCAATGGGCTTGTTGCAGAGTTATACTAAGAAAAGACATCTAAACCACCTTCTGTTCTGAATTAAAATTGCAACTGTCGATCACTACATTTAACAGCAATTAGTTGCTATTCACCATTTTTTTGGAAGTGTGATCACCAGTTCTCAAAAAAAAAAAAAAAAAANGTTCTCAAAAAAAAAAAAAAAAAGCAAAGGTAAATTGGGGAGATAGAGAGATTGAGATGGGCAGAGATGTAGAGAATAACCTTTCCAGTTTGATTTTTGGGTGCATTGTACCAACGATACCCAACAACGCAGCTATTTTACAAATGGTCAAACCAAGCCTAACCGCCATTTTTATTTTTGGGAAAGTCCTCACAAATGGCTTCAAAATCCCAATATGTCTACTAAACCTCCGACATTTTGAGGGTCTTGAAAAATTCAATGTTAACTTTTCATAGGAGAATCAAACAAAATTGAAAAGGACCTGCCCAGTGTAATTTTTTTTTTACTTTTCTTGAGAAGCTTAACAGGTTGATCAGAAGAGGAAGAGAAGGAGGAGGAGGAATTCCCAAAAAAATCCATACAAGTTTTTGATCTCTGCTCTTGCTTCTTCGAGTAAACTGTGTCCATACTTGGGAGGCAGTTCTTCTACGTTCTGCAGCCTCATCCCTGGTGGGGAAGGTGAGGTGGAGGGAAGGAAATAAAGAGAGAAGCACATTTGTTGATTTGGAAGTCAATCCACAATGACAAAAATAATGGATTCATCATCACCATGACTGAGCCTTTACGTATTTATTGAGTAAGATGCTTGGACCAGAACAAAAGACCCATAAGAACATCCTTCATCCTCTTAAACTTCGCAGAACAATTCTTGCTTCATCCAAACCATAATGCTAAGTTGATGTTAAGGAAAGTTCCTTCTTACCACGCTACAGCTGATTCGCGTGGCACAGTAGGTTGCCGTCCTTCAGCTGTTTTACTCACCGGCAGTGCTCTAGGTTAGCTTTAGAGCCATGATGGTGAACCTATGGCACGCGTGCTACAGGTGGCACGCAGAGCCATTTGTGTGGGCACGCGAGCCCCAGCCAAATTTACCTGCACTGCGCATGCACGTGCCCCCCAGGTGATTTTCAGCTCCTTTAAGGCTGTTTTCAGCCTCTCAGAGGTTCAAGGGAAGCCTCTGCAGCCTCGGGAGGCCCAAAAATGGGCCTTCTGGAAAAAACCGGAAGTGCTGAAATGGGCCCATTTTCCGGCCTCCCAGGGCTTCTCTCAAGCCTCCAGGAGGGCAAAAACAGCCTCCCCTGGGCTTGAGGTCCTCCGCAAGCTGAAAACAGGCACTTCCGGTATTTCCAGAAAGGCCCGTTTTTTGGCCTCCCAAGGCTGCAGAGGCTTCCCTCGAACCTCTGGGAGGCTGAAAACAGTCTCAAATGGGCTGAAAGACAGCTAGGAGGCGTGCAATGTGCAGTGCAAGTAAGGGGGCAGAGCGGGGTGTTGCTCGTGCATGCGCAGGGGGGGCAGGGGGCATTGCATTGTGGGTGCTGGCGTGCACGCACTTTCGGCACACCACAACAAAAAGATTTGCCATCACTGCTTTAGAGGCTAAAATTGGTGGTTTTCCGAACGCTCCTAGAACCGGTCGTAAAACAGGTTGCAGCCCACCACTGCCTATCTGAAACGTAGACCGTTAAAGGCTCAATCCGATACCTTTCTTGGTGGCCTCTTGGAGCCTCAAACCTTCAGTCGCCTTCTTGAGTCCCGTGTTAACCCGTGCCTGGACATAATTGTACGGCGTGTGTCTTTGGCCTTGAAGCTGAAGTTGCTGTTTGGTAGAAATCAGCCGGTGGCGTATCATTTCATTCTGTTTCTCTAAGTCCCGGACCTTCTCCTGAAGTTGTTCGATGACTTCCTCCATCTCCACGTCCTGACCCAGCCGCCTGGGGACGCCACCCATTAGCTCTGCTTTCTTCTTGTCGTTAATGAGCCGTATTAACTTGGTGGCCATTCTGAGGAGACAAATCAGATGTATCCAGTGAAAGAGAGAAAGGGAGGGGGGGGAAAAATCAGCATGAAAAAAGCACTTTGTTGAAAGGAACATAATCACTGTGAAGACTTTGTCGGTCAAAACCTGAGTAATACATTTCAGGTTTTCGATAGAACTTATGACGGCCTGCGAAGGGGCCTTTGAAGATAATTGGAACCACCGGCCAGCAATCTGCTTTATAGCACTGACAAATAATAGTTTCCTAAGGCTTATCACTAAAAGTTTAGTCAAGTGGGAAGGGACGCATATTTGCTCCATATGCTGCTCAAATTTGGAACGGATGACCTTCCTAAGAAATTCTGGACTCCGCTAAGTGTCATTAAAGATTCGGGATGTGGTGAGGCACAAAGGCTGCAGTTCCATATGATATTAAACTACCCCATGTATGCTTGTAATATGTAACACATTGCGCTGATGTCTTGCTTCCCTGCAAGGACAGGGGAACAAAACCCACCGCGTCTTCTACTAAATAAAAAATAAAAATGAGTAGGTAGCTTTTAATCATCCTCTGTGCCTTGCTGCATCTTATCCTTAGCAAATAAATAGAATAGAAATTAATAGAATTGATTAGAATAGAATTTAGAATACAAATTAGAAGAGAATAGGATAATAAATTGAATTTAGAACATAATAAACTATACAGACTAGAATAGAATGCGCGTTAAAGAATAGAATGGAATGGAATTTAGAATAGAATGGAATTAGAACATAAATTATCAGATAAGAATAGAATTTAGAATAGAATAGAATTTAGAATAGAATGCACATTAAAGAATAGAATGGAATAGAATTTAGAATAGAATTAGAATAGAAATTAATAGAATAGATTAGAATTTAGAATAGAATAGAATTTAGAACAGAATAGAATTTAGAATAGAATAACAGAATTGAGAATAGAATAGAATTCAGAATAGAATACAAAATAGAATTTAGAATAGAATAGACTAGAACAGAATTATTTATTGGTAAAATCAAGTGTGGTATTTGACACACAAGGAATTTGTTTCAAGAGAGGCTTAACAGCTCCTGGTTTGATAACAACTGAATGCAGGAGGAATGGTTTTTATCTGATGTTTAAAAGGTAAAAAAAAGTTTTTTTGCTTTTGGCATCTCCAGAAGTTGTACCGTTGATTCCTCTTGAGTTTTGATAAACAGAGGGAAGCGAGAACAAAAGACCAAGGAGTGTGCAAGGGTGATGTAATGCTCCCACCCCACCACCAAATCAGAAGTTACTCGCAGCAGTGAAGGATTGGGTCAGGGGGAGAAGGACTTGGCAGGCTAAGAAAGAAATGGTGGCTTTGATGGAGGAGGGAAGTTCAAAACTTTACAACAACGTCTCTTAACGGCTGCCTCCACTTCCTAGGAAGACATTTGATTTCTTTTCCTTTCTCTTTGTGGAAAACCCAGACGGGAATCTGAAAATAGAGGCAAACTTCATCTATTTTAGGGCTTCCTGTTATTTTTTTATATTTTTTTTTAGCAAACTCCTACTTTTTTATTCAACAGGAAGAAAAAAGAACAAAAGAACATATGTGTGAGGGAATGACGTTCAGCCCTTGGAGAGGAACCCAGAAGTGATTTGCCCTTGTGAACGAAGAAGGTTTGATTCTCCTGAAGTTGAGTGAGATCCTTAAAACTATTTAAGCATTTGTTTTTTTTTATAGGAAAAGAGTTTAAAACACATACACACACAAAGGAAACCAGCTTAATTACTATTGATTATCCCACGATAGGATACAGTCTTTAAGTAACAGGTAGTCCTTGACTTACAACAGTTACTTTTAGTGCCTGTTCAAAGTTACAAAGGCAGTGAAAAAAGTGACCTAGGTGTTGTGGTTTGCCAGCAGTCAGTGCAGACGGCAGCGGAATCGGACAATGAGGATGTCTGGAGAGGAATCGGACGAGGGTCCTACGTCCGATGCAGATGGGGCCAGGATCATCTGGGAGTGGGGTGCTGCCTTTGGAGTCCAGCAGCTGAGAGGCAGAGGACCCAGGGGAGCCTGTTCCCAGTGCGCATGCGCGCAGAGCTGCCAGAAGGCGAGAGCAGCTGAAACAAAAGGGGCGACTCAGGATTAAGGCTGGGAGATGATTGTCCCTCCCATAAGGGATAGAAGTCAGACCTGAATGATGAAATCTTTGCAGGAAGAAAAGTAGTTCGATAGATTCCAAGTCCTCCTTGAAGTTCTGTGTACTCTGGTTGTTTTTTTCTGGTACTTCAATTGGTTTCTAATTATTTGGATACTTCTGTTTTTGGCAGCGCTCCAACAGAACTGAAAGGTGTGTTCTTATCTTGGGGAACTGTTTGAGATTAGTTCTGGCTGGGAATTAAAGTAATTCCCAGTATTGCAATAAAATAGGTTTTGCTTTTAAAACAAGGTTGTGATTAATTACGACTGAGGAAGCCTGGGTCAGAACACTAGGACCATTTTTCACACTTATGACTGTGGTAGCATCCCGTGATAAAAATTTATAAGCTTGGCAACCGGTTTGTGTTTATTGTATGTGTCCCAGGATTACCATGTGATCCCCTTTGGATCACCATGTGATCCCCCAGATTTTCTGGCAAGCCAAGTCAATGGGGAAGCCAGATTCGCTTAACAACCATGTGATTCACTTAAGAAGTACAGGGGATTCTCTTAAAAACAACGGCAAGGGAAGTCGCACAATGGGACCAAACTCACTTAACAAATGTCTCACTTAGCAACATGAATTTGGGGCTCCATTATGGTCATAAGCCGAGGACTAGCTGGGTTTCATTTTACAAGCAACAGTTTTAGGAAGTCAGTAAGGAAGGCAGACCTTTTAATCTTATCCTCCTGCTTATGGGCATGTTGTTTCAGCAAGAGGTTCTCCTCGTGTAAGCGCAGGTATCGATCTTCAAGTTCCTCCCGCTGGATCCGTGAAACGATTTGCCGAGTCTTAATACTCTGGGCAGCTGAGGGTTCTGCAAAAGGAGGAGGAGGAGGAATGAAGGATCTTTTGGTTTTTAAGCCTACTGTGAATTTTGCTGATGGCAGATTAGAGTTTAGGAAAGTTTTGTGAAGTCCTCTGCAAATGGCTTTCGAGAATGTTGAGCTCAGGGGGGTGAAAGGGGTCCTTCTAATGCTTAGGACTTCTTGAGATACCAGTTCAGATTCCAGCCCAGGGTAGAAGTTAGAGAGAATGCCCATGGAGAAAGAAAGAAAGAAAGAAAGAGGAATGAAGGAAAAGCATGAAAGAAAAAAGGAAGAGAAAGAAAGGAAGAAAAAAGGAAGAAAGAGGAAGGAAAAGCATGAAAGAAAGAAATAAAGGAAGGAAGGAAGGAAGGAAGAAATAGAAAGAAAAAAGAAAGAAAGAGGAAGAAAGGAAGGAAGGAAGGAAAAGCATGAAAGAAAAAAGAAGGAAGGAAGAGAAAGAAAGGAAGAAAAAAGGAAGAGAGGAAGGAAAAGCATGAAAGAAAGAAAGAAAGGAAGGAAGGAAGGAAGGAAGAAAAAGAAAAAAGAAAGAAAGAAGGAAGGAAGGAAGGAAGGAATGAAGGAAGGAAAGAAGGAAGGAAAAAGAAAGAAGTCAGATAAAAGAGGCCTGAGTCTGGATCAAGAAAATAAGATGANGGAATGAAGGAAGGAAAGAAGGAAGGAAAAAGAAAGAAGTCAGATAAAAGAGGCCTGAGTCTGGATCAAGAAAATAAGATGAGTAAATTACGAGCCCCTCTCTGGTTCACATGAATATAAAGAGAGGAAGGAAACACATTCAAACCTGCACATTTCTGTTACTATAGCTTTGCAATAGTGTAAAAGTAGTGTTGACATACATGCATTAGTTCCCTACTGTGATCCACCTAAACAGATAACCTCAGGGACCCATACATCTCTTTAAGATAAAGGTAAAGGATTCCCCTGTCCAGTCACGTTCGACATCTCTGTTCTTAGCCGAGGGAGCCAGCACTGTCTGAAGACATTTCCGTGGTCTTATGGCCAACATGATTATGTCCTGAGGCACACAGAACCTTCCCACCAAAGTGGTATTTATTCTACTTGCATTTACAGGCTTTCGAACTGCTAGGTGGGCAGGAGCTGGAGCATTGAGCTCACCCCATCGTGTGGCACTTGGGTCTCGAACCCGGGCTGCAGCTGACAAGTTCAGCGTCTTTAACACCTGGAGCCCTCGTAACCCTCTGTGAGGATTTAATCACTATAATTAGGAGTAGGTTGCTGGAGGCTTGCAGGGGCTCAGGAGAGCCCCTAGCTAAGACTCTGCAGGGTTCGGAGAGCCCCCAATAACATCAGAAAGACAAGCAGCAAGGCTTAATAGGTTTAATTGAACTTCTGGGCATTCAGCCAAGAGCATTTCACACCTCGCAAAAGTGTTGCAAGCTAGATAAACAACCCACTCAGGGCTTGTGAGGGAGGGCCATTGAGAAAATCAGATAGCATAGCCACTCGGAGGGATTAATTCCCAAATAATAAAAATCACGTAACTCACCAGAAACTCCACTAAGACTCCAAGATCCCTCTCACAGTCACTGCTATTAAACCTGGTTTCACCCAGTCTTTTATTCAATGCATGAAATAATAAATAACTTTTGGGTATATATTGTTTTTTTTAGGTAATTAGGGCAAAGAAGTGACATTGGGTTGGCCACACCCGCCCAGTCACATGACCACCCAGTCACATGACCACCTGATCACATGATCGCCCAGCCACACCCACGCAGCCAATCATTAGGGCAGCGACCCACTTGCTAAAAAATTTGAGGCCCACCCCTGACAAAGATTGTAGTCAAACTGGAAGGAAGCTAAAGCTCACACCAAACAAAATAAATGATACTGCACATACCCTCTGAGACAATTTAGCAGAAGAACATTTCTACCATACAAAGACATTCAAGAGTTAATCTGATTTCTAACCAGGGTGACATACCTGAATGCCCTGCAAGGTTTAGACCTACATCTCTCACCGGGAGATCTTCCGATGTTTCATCAGCTGCAGCGAACATGGCTGAGGTTTAAAATGTCACGGTGCTACGAATTTCCTGCTCTGTTTGTGAAACAAATGACACAGAGAACAGGGCAAATTACATTAAATTGCTCAAGGAGAATACCTGTAACTAGGGTTGAAATGAATGGTCCTCGGTCTCCATGGTGTTTTGGGAAGAACAAAAGGATAGAAATTAAGGATAAAGAGGAAACAGAGTATTATTTAACATGGGCTCCATTGTACAAATGGTTAGAAAACAGATGCAGAGATAAGTAAGTCTATAATGGAAAAAGATTACCAAAATAGAAGGAAAAATACGTATCTCTTATATATAAAAGTGAAATGCTACTCACGCATCATCTCAAAATCTCCAGAACCGTAAAACCTACAAATTTGAAATTTGGCACGTATGTTCCTCTTGGCTTCTAGGTGCTACTAAGAAATGATTTTTCAAAATGACCATCAGAGCATTAGCATTTCCTTTATTATTATTAACATGCTCGGATGCTAAGGAGTTCTACCCCCCTCCCACCTGAAAATAAATTTGTTCCAAATGCAAAACACAAGCAGAGGAGGTTCAGTTTCAGAGGCACCAAGCAGCTTTAGCACAGAACAGTTGAGCTAAGCCACGCCTAGGCTCCTTGCTGTCTCCTTCTTGCTCACACAGCAAATACTGTTTCAGTTTCCAAACAGCCTTCAACTCTCTCATACACTGACAGGACGCTAGCCAGATGAATACCAATGGATGTTGGTAGGCCGAGGCAGAATTTTTTTTCCCCTTATTTTCCTCCCCAAAAACTAAGCCCAATCACATAGTTTTGTAGCAAAGCACGGGTATCGAGCTAGTACACACACACGCACATATGTATGTATGTATGTATATGTATATATGCTATAATATTCCTAATGGATTGTACTTGACTACAGATTATAGTCTATAGTGACTAGAGGTGAAAACTATATGGTATAACTATGAGAATAATGGTTATAATTATAATATAAAATAATATATTTAAATGAATTTACACTGTATAATTATGAGGAAAATGGTTGCGATCAGGGTAAGACTCTGCAGGGTTAAATGAGATTTACAGTTACATGATGTATACTTAAATGAGATTTACAGTTACAACCTTTGCAACCATTCCCATGATGGTGTGATCAAAACTCAGATGTCTGACGACTGACTCACATTTACAACAGGTAGCCCCGTCTCGTTGAGTGATCGTTCAAAGTCACAACGGCGACGAAAAAAGCGACTGACGCCCATTTTTCACACTTACGGCCATTGCAGCATCCAGATCCAAATTCAGAGGCTCGGCATCCAATTCGTATTTATGACGGATTGTTTCGGGGGATCCACCTTTTTGTGACCTTCAGGTGAGCCAAGTCCAGGGTGGGGTGGGGTGTGGAAGCCGGATTCACTTAATGATGGGGTTAGGAACTAGGTCCTTAAGTTCACTTCGCCGAGGTCTCACTTAGCAACCAAAGCGTTTGGGCTCAATTGTGGTCGTAAGTAGACGGCTACCTGTCGTCTGGGGCATTGTATACACCTACCATCTCAGATGTGACGCCCTTCTTTTTAATAATTCCCGATCTTTTATAAAAAATACATAAGGCGTCCATAGGGGGCCCTAATCAATCAATCAGTCAATCAATCAATCAATCAATGAAATATATTCATAGCAGAATCACCTACAGATTCTGCATCCGATCTCCTTCCTCTTGGCCGGCCTTCATCTCCTCCTCTTCCTCCTCCTATTACCAGGTCACATCAACCTTCCTCCTCCTCCTCCTCCTCCTCTTCCTCGCTGCGTCGCTTTCCCCCGTTAGCAACCGCCTCCGTTGCTACCCCTGACGTCACTTCCGCCCTAGGGCGTTCTTTCCAAAGGCAGACGTTTCCCCCCCCCATCTCACTTCCACCGCCACTCCGTTGCGCTGACTTCTGGGAGTTGTATTTCTCCGGTGCGGAATCCCTCGCTTTCCCGCCCGCGGGACTCCTAACGCGATTTCCGGGGATGGCCGCCGTCGGCGGAAGCCGCGCGGGGCACCTCGGGAGTTGTGGTTCCAGAGTCCCGAAAAGCTGATTAATGCTGCCCGGTCGGGGGGGGGGGGGNGGCGGGGGGGGGGGCAAGAAGCGGTGTTTCTCTCCACCGTTCAAGGCGGGAAGCGAGTCGGGTTCTTCAGCTCGTGGGAAAGCTCGCCGGAGGAGCATGAGGCAGACTCGGGCGGAGGAAAAAGAGAAGGAGGCGAAGGTAAAACTTAGCCCAAAAAAGAAAAGCAGCCCGGGCACAGAGGTGCTGGCTGTGCAAAGCCGAAGTGATGCTCTGAGTTGATTCACACACACACACACACACACACACCAAACCCAAGTGTGCAAATTCAGCGTGCAAACCTCGGTTTTGCACAAAACTGATCGAGGAGAGAAGCTGCCCTTTAGAAGAAAGGAGCCCCTTTCTGTTAAGTGAGAAAAAAAAGTACCAGCGGAACGACTTGCCACTAGAAGTGGTGGCTGCTCCAACAATTTTTTTTTTACAAAAGAAGAGATTGGATAATAGTTGGTCTGGAATGGAAACAGGTAGCCCTCGACTTACAACAGTTCATTCAGTGACCGAAGTTGCAACGGCACTGAAAAAAAAGGGGGGGGGACTTGGGACCATTTTTTCACACTTCATGACATTTGTCACGTGGTTGACATTTGGATGCTTGGCAAACGGATTCACATTTATGACGGTTGCAGGGTCCCAAAGTCTCCTTTTGTGACCATCGGACAAGCCAGAGTCAAAACCGGATTCCCTTAAAAACATATTACAAATTGAATAATGACAGGGATTCACCTGGTGACAAGAAAGGTCATAAAATGGAGGGCAAAACGCACTGAACGGCAACCACAAACTTTAGGGCTCAAAATTGTGGTCATAAGTCGAGGTCTACCTGTAACATCACTGAAAGTAACGTTACTTTTTAATAAGAGATACTAGTTAGTGAGACGGTTGTTGAGTGAATCTGGCCTTCCCCCCCAGCCTTTGCTAGTCAAGGGGGAAGCCAAGATTCACTTAACAACCATTACAAAAGGGGATCATGTAATGCCGAGACACTGCCGCCATCATAAATATGAATCAGTTGCCAAGTGTTTGAATTTTGCTCATGTGACTAGGGTTATTAGTTATAGTAGCTGCCTTGAGTTACTTATAAAATAAATATAGGTCAGATAAAAAATAAATATCAAATAAATAAATAACAGCAATGAGAAGAAAAATATCATCTCCTGAAGGAATTAATTGCAGATTCAGTCCTTTCAAATGCTAGTAGAAACAACTGATTCCTTCCCTCATGTTTCTGGCTGCATTGCAAATAACAAACTTATATCTCGTTCTGTTACTTTCTAAAAGAATACATTGTTTAACAATGCAGCCCAAATAACAGAAAATTATTTAGAAATACATTGGCCTTTAATATTTTATTCTCAGACCCAATTGAGATAAGGTTACAATTGTTGTGAAGCATTCCAGCAAGAACTGTAACTTTGTCTTTCCATGTTTACTTAAATAAACTGCAACAGGAAAGACAAGTTTGATTGTATTATTTCATTGTGTTTGTTAGTTTCATTTGTTTTTGCTTTTTTCAGAATTAAAGATTCATTGGGATAATCTGGTTTTTATAGCGATAGTTTGTGAGAGTTCCTCATTTAGAGGAAGTAAAGTAATTAGCTGGATAGTGATTACAAAGTTAATTCATCGCCCCAACCCATAATGTTTGCATGAAGTTGTCTCAATGCAAGACAAGAGTTGGTTTTACAAGCCATAATTGATGGCCTGTAATGTGGAGGGAACTTTGTCAACCTCAAATTGTTCAGGAAACTGAGCAAATCATACTTTCAAATGAGCTGCTTCATCCTTGTGAATTATGGAGTATACAGGCATTTAAGTCCTATTTGATATCATGGAGCACTCCAATATTTGCATGGTCAAGATGAAGCTTTTAGAACAATGTTTTCCAACCTTGGCCAATTGAAGGTGAGGAGACTTCAGCTCACAGAATCCTCAGCAATGGCAGTGGAATTCTGGGAGTTGAAGTCCATATCCCTAGACATGGCCGAGGTTGGGAAGCTCTTTTCTAGAAGTTCAAGGGTAGGCCTTCAGGTTTCACATCTCTGGAGTAGAACATAGTCTTCCAGGTGGCTTCCTGGTTCTCCTGTGTAGGTGGACAGTTAACTTTTTTACAGCTTTAGATAATATCAGAACCATGTGATGTCATGGCTGAAGAACATAATGTGCCTTAGGAATGAAGTTCTCCCTCATTGGATTGGAATCTGGGGGTCTTCAAACTTGACACCTTAATGACTTGTGGACTTCAACTCCCAGAATTCCTCCTCCAGTCATACTAGCTCAGGAATTCTGGGAGTTGGTGGTCCACAAGTCTTAAACTTGCCAAGTTTGAAGACCCTTGGATTGTGGATGATGGCATAGTGAAGGCTTTGGAGTACTAGAGTCACAATCTTGGTGTTCCTACTGGGACAACTTTGACAACTTTTCCACATCTCTAGTTCCGCTTTCAGGCCAGGGTGTTTCTCCAGCTTACCATTCTGCTTCCTGTTGTTAACTGTCATTGCTACATCAATCACCACTGTTGTCTTCTGGTCCTTCTTAACTATCACAATGTCGGTTTGATTACCCAGTATCTGCTTGTCTGCCTGGATCTAGAAGTATCTTAGCTATCACATTCTCCTCGAATCTGTGTGGTATATCCCATCTGGGCTCGGGAAGGTATAGCCCATACGCTGTGCAGATGTTCCTGTATACAAGGCCAGCTATATAAAGGTAGTTTACGACCACAATTGAGTCCAAAATTTATGTAGATAAATGAGGCAATTTTAAAGTGAATTTTGTCTTGTGTTACGACCTTTCTTGCCACAATTGATAAGTGAATCAAATTAAGTTACTAACATTGTTGTTCAGTGAATCTGTCTGTCCCCGGAGCACTGAAACCATCATAAATGTGAACCAGTTGCCAAGTGTCTGGATTTTGATCTCGTGTCCCGGAGAGTGTTGGAAACAGTCGTAACTGCGAAAAGCAATCTATATCTAATCTATAGCTATCTAATCTCTCTGTCTCTGTATATATAATATATATATGTGTATATATATTACATACATACAATATATACATACATACAATACAGAAGCCTGATGATGGCAGATGAGATTCTGCCGAAACGTTGCTACAACTTTAAAAGCCCAACTATGATTACGCGGGAAAATACCCGAACAAAGCTGAATGCCATATATATATATATGTGTGCGTGTGTGTGTGTGTGTGTGTGTGTGTTTTAAAGTTTTCGCGGGTACTTACATGTGTGCTGTTCAGTTTCCTTTGGGTATTATCCCACGTCATTGTAGTTGTGCTTTTAAAGTTGTAGCAATGTTTCAGCAGAATCTCATCTGCTAGATAGATAAGATAGACAGACAGACAGACATATATCTGTGTGTGTGTGTATGTGTTGTGTATGTGTAGTATATATATATATATATATATATATATTGTTTTTAAGCTTTCGCGGGTACTGTATACATTGTGTTGCTGTTAGCTTCCTTCGGGTATATATATATGTGTTTGTTGTGTGTGGTGTGCTGTTTAGCTTCCTTCGCGGTATTATCCCACGTCATTTGTAGTGCTGTTAAAGAGTGTAGCAACGTTTCAGCAGAATCCCATCTGCCATCATCAGGCTTCTGTATTGAGTTTGTATGTGGGTCAGGCTATCCACAGGCGTTTGTTTTAAATTTGAGGCTAGCACTGCTGTCTCAGGATGCCTTTTCTCCATCCTGATTGTTGGGTCTTGTCTTTGTTTATTGGACTTGGAGTTTGTTTGATGGTGTTTCTGGTTCTTCTGTCTTTTGTGGCTTGATGGTGGCAACACTGTGTTCCTGTCTTGGAGGCTTTCAGTGCAGCTTGGCTTCGAGTAAAAGGACGGCCATTATCTATTAGGAAGCTAGGTTTCATCTAGTGCCTATCAGAGGGAGTCTGTTTGTGCCCAGGTGTTTGTCTTGCCTTGGTGTGGAGATCTTCTATTGAGAGTGCAGGATTCCAAATGATTGACATCTGGTGGAATCATCTCTTCTATTCATGCTTTCAGTCTTTTTTCAATCTCTATGGCTTCTCTGATGATTCTGTGGTTGGGTTTTCTATAGTGGCTAGGGTTTTGGTGCCATTGAAGTTGATGCTGTTGACCTGTGGTTTCATGTGTTGGACTAGTGAGGAGGTGTGTTCCAGCTTTTTTACTGCATTTTGTGTTCATTTTTGTGTTATATATTATGTAGGTAGGTAGGTAGGTAGCTAAGGAGAGAGGAGGTGGCAGGCAAAAGAGAGAGAGAGAGAGAGAGAGAGAGAGAGATTTATTGATTATGTTCAATTGCTTACAAGATAATTGATATGTATATACATAGTTATGAATACATGAAATGGATATATATAAGAAAACATAAAAAGAAACAATCGGACAGGGACGGGAGGCAGGTTGGTGTGCTTATGCATGCTCCCTACAAGACCTCTTAGGAAAGGAATAGAGGTCAAAGTAGACATCTTAATGGCAGATGAGATTCTGCCGAAACGTTGCTACAACTTTAAAAGCAGAACTATAATGACGTGGGAAAATACCCGAACAAAGCTGAATACCATACATGCAGTTTGTGTGTATGTGTGTGTATGTAATTTGATCTAGACAGTTCAACCTCGAGCTACAAATATTCTCTTCTATTAGTATCATTTCTGACATGACCACCCAACCTCTAATTCAGGGGTCTGCAACCTTAAACTCCCAAAGAGCCATTTGGACCCGATTCCCTCAGAAAAGAAAACAACAGGAGCCACAAAACCTGGGTGTGTGTGGCCAACTCAACTTCACTCCCCGCCAGTCACATGACTCACCACCACCAAACCTACCCAGGTTTTGTGGCTCCCGGTGTTTTCTGTGGGAAATGATTCTCCTTCCCTTCCTCTCATCTCTGTTTTTTGTGTTTTACCTTCTCAGACCAGGCGAGAGGTGGGAGAGGGTGAGGGGCGGGGCCAGCCAGTGGTAGTATTACCCAACAAGAAGCCACAGCAGAGGGCCCAAAGAGCTGCATGTGGCTCCAGAGTTGTGGGTTGCTGATACCCGCTCTAGTTGTGGATCCCCAATAAAGAAGGCACCATTTCATGTGGCAACTTGGTCTAGCTTTTCTCCTTATAGTTGGCCGAACTTCTTCCTTGCAATGTTAATGTATTGGATCTGGTCTTGCCTTTGGATGTGAAAATCCTTTAGGAGTTTGAATATTGTTACAGTTGGTCATTTTGGGGTTGACAAGTTAATGCTGAATCTTTCGTTGTTCCTCATGGGGCATGTTCTCCAGATGTTCCACCATCTTGGTAGCCCTACTCAGAAATTTGCTCCCAATTTCTACCTGTCCTTTTAAAACTGGGGACACCCAGAACTCAACACTAAAAATGTGGCGAATCAGGGTTTAATTTGAGAATTTCTTGATGGTCTCCTTAGCAAGGCAAGGCAAGATCTCCCAACAACATAGTTTGTTGCTTCAGCTGCAGCCACAAAAACTAATGCCTGTGTACATTGAACTTTGCAAGCTCTTGGAAAAAAATGCATGTTTATTGCCACAAATTGGAAACCACTACTAAGTGCAGTTGGTGCAAACCCGACCTACACCAAGTTTTGCAAATTTTTTCTTCAAAACCATCTCAGATACCCATTCTTTTCAATGCTGCATCTTTAAGTTCCCTTCTCAAGCGAAGGAGCCATCTTAGTTTGTTTCCTTTTACAAACCCCAATGACGTCTCAGCCTAAGAAAGAAACTATCTTGGTTTGTTTCCTTTCACACAAACCCTAGGGATCACTCAGCCTAAGATGGTGTCCATAGAAGCACAATAACAGAGGCCCAGTGCTTTGATTTTTTTTCCCCTCCATCTTAGGGACCACACAGCAGGTGAGCCTATAAGCGGATTCTTTTCCTAATTCTGGGTCTTTGGTTTCCAGTGGCCATTAAAACTGGCACCGAGCCCTCCTGAATGCAATTGAGCTTGGCAGAATTGCCAAGGCAATTCAAAATAAATGACTTCACATCCAAATAATAAGTAATAATGTTAGCCTTGCATCGGCATGGGTGTGCATGTAGGAGGGGCAGGGAGCAGATTCAAATACAATATTAATTTTAGGGATATGAGTGACTAGGAAGAGGGATACAAGGAGAGGAGAAAACCCTTTCATATCCCCCTCCCTTCATATCCCCAGGCAACCGGCTGTTCACCTCGGCGGCGCAGCAATTATGTGGCATAATGACTGCACTGCAAATAAGCAGGGAGATTTTATTAAACCAAATGAGCAACTCATCTGCGTCTTATTGCGGTTTGATTGACAGTGACGAGTGTCGAGCCGACACGGGTGTGGAAATGACAAAAGAAGCGGGCCCGCAAAGCTCTTGATAATGTTACTCTCGATCAAGTTGCTTGGGCAAAGCTCTCCAAGTCAATAAAAGAGAAAGGAAGGAGAGGGGGAGCGAGGAGAGAGAGAGAAGGAGAAAGTAAAAGAGATAAAGATAGGGGAGAGAAAGAGAGTGAAAGAAAGGGGAGAGAGAAAGAAGGGGAGAGAAAAAGAAGGAGCAAGAAGGGCAGAAAGAGAAGGAGAGGGTAGAGAAAGAAGGACACAGAAGAACAGAGAAAGAAGGGGAGAGGGAGAAGGAGAGAAGAATAGAAAGAAGGGGAGAGAAAGAAGCAAGGACAAAGAGGGAGAAGGAGAAAGGGGAGAGAAAGAAGGACAGAGAAAGAAGAGGACAAAGAAGGAGAGAGAGAAAGAGATAAAAAAGACAAAAAGGAGAGAGAATGAGAAAGGGGAGAGAAAGAAGAACAGAGACAGAAAGAAGGAGAGATGGGGAGACGGAGAAGGACAGAAAGAGAGAAGGGGGGGAGAGAGAGAAGGATGTATATTAATTTGCCAGCTTTGCCACCGCCGGATGCCTGAGCTGGGAGATAGGCGGGTCGATGGATGGGAGGAGAAGGGTCTGGATGGAAGACGCTGCGTCGCCGTGGCATTTCATCTGAATTTCCAAACTGCCTTCGCCGAGTCATACAGATCTGGCAATAATATATTAATATGAAAAGTAAAGGTCATTGCGCATAACGGTTAAGCTCCCTGAGCTGCGCATTTCCATCAGCAACAGGCTTATGAAGAAACGGAGAAGAAAACAAAAGACGCTCTTGCAGATTGACGGCAGTTTGGGGGTGAAGAAAGGGGGGGGGCATTTCAGGCGCCTGATTGCAAAGCGGCACCTGTTTCATGTCCAAATCCTAAGAAGAATGTCTTTTTTAAAAAAAGAAAACCCAGCTCTTCACCCAGGAACACCAAATTCCAGCTTCCAACTGTCGGCTTTGCACTAGCCCTTAGATTTATATACTGCTTCACAGTGCTTTGCAGCCCTAAACAGTTTACAAAGCCTATGGACTCCAACAATCTGGGTCCTCAATTACCCACTTTGGAAGGAGGGAAGGCTGATTAACCTTGAGCTGGTCAGGATCGAACTTCTGGCAGTGGGCAGAGGTTGCCCTCAGTAGTGCATTCTAGCCACTGTGCGATCATGGGAAGGAAGGAAGGAAGGAAGGAAGGAAGGAAGGAAGGAAGGAAGGAAGGAAGGAAGGAAGGAAGGAAGGAAAAGCAATAGCCCTTAGACTTATGTACTGCTTCATGGTGCTTTACCGTTCTCTCTAAACAGTTTACAGACTCAGTGTATTGTCCCCAACAATCTGGGTCTTAATTTTACCAACCTCGGAAGGATGGAAGGCTGAGGTAATCTGGAGCCAGTCAGAATCGAACTGCTGCCAGTCGGCAGAGTTAGCCTGCAATTGTGCTTATATTCACCATAATGGAACAGGTAGTCATCAACAATAATTCATTTAGTCTGAAGACACCCCAGCACTGAAAAAAGTGACTTGGGACCATTTTTCACATTTATTTTTGACTGTTTCAGCATCCCCCTGGTCACATGATTCACATTCGGATGCTTGGCAACCGGTTCATATTTACAACGGTCGTGTCCCCAGAATCAGGGTGATCCCCTTTGGTGACCTTCTGACTAGCAAAGTCAGCTGGGAAACCACATTGACTTAACGGCCGTGTGACTCATTTGACAACTTCAGTGATTCCCTTCACAAAGGTGGCAAGAAAAGTTGTATAAAGTAGGACAAAATCCCCTTCACAGATTTCTCACTTAACTACATAAATTTTGAATGTCAATTGTGGTCGTAAGTTAGTTTGGGAAGCTTCTTCTCCGGTAACATTGAATTGTTAACTAGGGCACACAAAACCTTTGTAAGGCCAGTTCTCGAATACAGCTCGTCCGCCTGGAACCCACACTATATATCGGACACTAACACAGATGAAAGCGTTCAGAGGTATTTCTCGAGAAAAGTACTCCATTCCTCTACTCACAATAAAATTCCCTATGCCTCCAGGCTCAAAATTTTGGACCTGGACAATCTGGAACTGCCCCGCCTGCGGTCTGATCTAAGCAACACAAAATTGTCTGCTACAACGTCTTGCCTGTCAACAGCAACTTCAGCTTCAACCACAATAATACAGGGGCAAGCAACCGATACAAACTCATGGTAAACCACTCCAAACTCGATTGCAGAAAATAAGACTTCAGCAACAAAGTGGTCAATGCCTGGAATGCCCTACCCAACTCTGTTGTTACGGTCTCAACCCCTCACAGCTTCAACCTCAAACTGTCTACCGTGGACCTTCCTAAGAGGTCCTTAAAGGGGCCATACATAAATGCACCAGCAGGCCTACCATCCCTGTCCTACTGTCCCCATTGATCTGTATTCACTCCCTTCGCTCTTGTTTATGTTCATACTTATACTTGTTATCTTGTACATGCTTGACAGAAAAATAAACTTGGAAGACTACCAAGTGTAGTGTGTGGGAATGGTCTTGGGAGACCAGAGAGAGACACACGCATAAAGACTGGATTGCCACAGGAGGTGTCTCAGCCCACCATAAAGAGAAGATGTGAGCTGCGTTTTTTGAAGAGACCCAGCTTAGTTTTCCAGAGAGTAAAAGGAGAGGAAAGAAAAAGAGGAAAGGAACAAAAAAAAATGTTTTAATGGTTTTAATGATTTTTTTTATGACGATGAGTCACTCAACCGTGAAATGGTTGGCATATAAATTAATAGTAAAATATAGCAAAATAAAGGGACAGGAAAAAGTCTTGCAAGGCATTGTTTGCTGTCTGCAAGGACATGGGTATCAGATGGAGGTCGACTTATCCTGGTTTGTGTTGATCTTTGTAAAGGCTAAGAACCCACCTGGTGTTTGTGAACCTTTGGCACTTTTAAGATAGATACGTAGACTTCAACAGATTTCCCAGCCAACCGTGCCACATCTTTTAAATCAAGGTTACTAAGGTTGCTACGGCCAATGTTGAGAAACACAGAACCCAAATGTCCAGCTCTTTAAGATTGTAAGCTGCCCAGAGGTGCCCTGGGTTAAGATGGGTGGCCAATAAATATTACGGTTGAATAAATAAATAAAACTCTGAGCCACATAGATGCTCTGGATAGAGTTCCCAGTATTTAAGTTCCATAGAATTCAGATAGATAAATTGGTCACAATATGTATCAAACCCGATGAAAAGAAGTGAGGTGACCTCCTTCTCCTCCTCCTCCCTCCCTCCTCTTCCTCTTCTCCTCCTCATCCTGTCTCAGATGAAGTTGCGTGTTGCACAATCAGGTTTTTAAATATGGTTTATGGAACAAGCCATATTTGGCTGATGTTCACACAACACTCGAACCATATGATGAGGAGGAGAGGAAGAGGGGGGAGGAGGAGGAGGAGAAAGGAAAGAAAGGCAGAAGAGAAGGAAGGAAGGAAAAAGAAAAAGAAAGAAAGAAAGAAAGAAGAATAGACTTTGCTGTAGGCCTCCATGCCCCCTGCCTCTCCCGCAGCGGCTGATTCCAGTCCTTTAGAAAAATCAGCTTACTTATGAGATATTAGAAGCTTTATTGCCTCCTTTAATATTCGTGACCATCACCAAGAAATGTATCACAACTTGGCATTTATGAGTGCTAGGCACAAGTAAGGGGCATGTTATTTGATTTGAATAACAGCTCGGAGCTACCGTTTGAGTCGAGAAATATATTAGTCAGAAACAATCTCATTTAATAACACCGAAACTAATAAAAGGGGAAGAAAAAGTATCCAACTTCTTCAAAATTGAATTTATGAATATTGCTTAGCACGATTAATGATCAAAAAAACCCAGACCTGTTTGTCATGTTATTACTACATTTTCTCACCTATTTAAATGCAAAACTGGAGGCTTAGATTTCCTGTTGCTTTTCCTACTGGGCTAAAAGAAGCTATTACACATATATAGAGGCTCGGGACACCCTAATAAACTTTAATTACAAGGTCAGGTAATCAAATTATAATCCAATTGCCTCACATAAAACGTGTATTTGATATTAATCAGAGGTAATTTTACAACTCTGTGTTATTGTACTTCGAAAATGAAAATATTTCATTTTCATTTAAAAAGTCACCATTGGACTTTAGCCCACTGTCTTCTCTGTGGTTTAATTTGATTTATTTAAAGGTTCTCCATCTGCAATAAAGTCTACAGGTCTTTTTAAAAACAATGAGAGTTTGAAAATCTGCAACACCGCAGATTAGAAAGATAAGGAGAAGGACAGGGGATGAAGGTACCCATACAATAGGTGGCCACAGATATATATGCAGATGGAAATATAGATGTTCGTTTCAAAGATGCCAGGAAATTTAAATCAAAATTGTAGTGGGGGGGGGGGGGNGGATAATTTAAATTAAAAGGGTTTTGGGGGGGGGGGGAAAGAGAGAGAAAATTATAATATTGTAATTTTACTTCTATGTAAACTGTCGAGAAATGATGATGAAGGGAAGTTTTTGCATCTTCAAATAAATATTTTGAAAAGTCCTTTCCTAAACTAATATCCCCTGCAAGGAGAATACATTTCCCCTTTAGTTGTAAACTGAGATGTGTGTAGGTATGTTAAAAAAAACCCTCCCTCTACCAGCTCAGACAAACAAACAGTGAACAACAGCGTAATCAATAAACTTCCGCTCCCATCGACACTGTAAGGGCAAACCAGCTGCATATAAAAATAGAGCAAACCCCCACTCCCTTCTTGCACTGATGATNCGTAATCAATAAACTTCCGCTCCCATCGACACTGTAAGGGCAAACCAGCTGCATATAAAAATAGAGCAAACCCCACTCCCTTCTTGCACTGATGATGTCACCTACTTGGGTCATGAAATGTCTGCAAGAAAACAACCAAGCTCAGACAGCACCAAGGACCCCATAGTTCAACCCTGAGCTACAAACATTCTCTTCCATTGAATCAGTTTTGTAAGGTCAGGAAGATGAGATAATTTTCAGAAAGTTATTAACACTGGAGAGTCCGCAGATCCAACTCCATTTGAAGTCGGGATTCACTGGGCGACTTGAAAGGTCCCGACTTTCTTTTCATGCTAATCCTTCATGGAGAATCCTTCATGAATCCTCCTTAACCTTCCCCAGAAAAAAAATGGGGTAAGAGAAACTACTTTGTTGGCAATAAATAGCAGAGTCCCGCCATCTGCTTACTTGCTCATAAGGCACCTTAGGTTTAATGGACTTCAGATAGATAGATAGATAGATAGATAGATAGATAGATAGATAGATAGATAGATAGATAGATAGATAGATAGATGACGGCTATCATCTATTAGGAAGCCAGGTTTCATCTGGGTGCCTGGTTGGGGTGTGTTTGAAGCTGGAGATATCAGGGGGAGTCTGTTTGTGCCCAGGTGTTTGCCTGGCTTGTGGTGTGGAGATCTTTCTTTTGAGAGTGCAGACTTCCAAAATGATTGGACAGTCTGCTGGAATCATCTCTTCTATTCATGCTGTCAGGTCTTTTTTTCAATCTCTATGGCTTCTCTGATGATTCTTTGTGGTTGGTTTTCTATAGTGGCTAGGGGTTTTAGTGCCCTTTGAAGTTATGTTGTGACCTGTGGTTTTGATGTGTTGGACTAGTGAGGAGGTGTGTTTCCAGCTTTTTTTTACTGCATTTTTGTGTTCATCACCAGGCGGGTACTTATTCTTCTATTGGTCTGTCCATTGTATGGCATTGTATTGCAATGTATTGCTACAACTTTAAAAGCACAAACTATGATGACATGGGAAAATAACCCAAACAAGCTGAATACCATACATGTAAGTACCCGCAAAAACTTAAGAAATATATATACATACATACATACATCATAATACATACATACATACATACATACATACATACATTATATATATATATATATATATATATATATATATATATATATGGTTTTTTTATTTATTTTATTTTTGTTGCTTTTAAAGTTGTAGCAATGTTTCAGCAGAATCTCATCTGCCATCATCAAGGCTTCTGTATTGAGTTCTAAACAATACAAAACATAAGTCAATACAAAACATGAACTCAATACAGAAGCATCTGATGCCCCCCCAAAAAAAATAGTTACCATTTCAAAATGGTGGAAAGTATTTGAAGCTGGGGTGGGAGACGGTGGCTGGTGGCGGTTTCTTCTCTGAGCTCCTTGTTTGGTTTCTGAACGTCTCTTCACCAGGCTGGGTAACATCATCCATCACCTTGGAGGAAGCGCCTTGGTTCCATTCTCTTCAGCTTATGCCGGGAATCCTCGACCTACGGCCAGAAAATTTCCATTGCTAAGGGAGACAGGCCTTTGTGAGTGAGTTTTGCCCCGTTTTACGGACCTTTCTCGCCAGGGTTGTTACGTGAATTCCTGCACTTGGTCACACGGTCGTTCAGCGACTCTGGCTTCCCTGTTGACTTTGCCCATCGGAAGGTCGCAAAAGTGGAATCATGTCTCACACACACACACACTGGGATGCTGCGACCGTCATCAATACAAGTCAGCCGAGTGGACAAATTTGGGTCACGTGACCGTGGGAATAATGCAAGGGTCATAAGGAAGGGTGAAAAAAACGGTCATAAGTCACTTTTATCAGTGCTGTTGCACCTGTGAAAAGTCACCAAATGGGACCGTTGCAAGTCGGAAGAATACCTGTGTGGGTCTTTAGGTGGTCAATCAGTCACACCATGTGAGGGTCATCCAGGGGTGAGGTCATCCTGGCTGGAGGTCATGTGATTTGGCTGGCAACCAACCCCGTTGGTCACTTGATCCGACTTCTTGCAGACTCGTAGTAAGCTGGTTGCAGATTGATGTGTTTGTTGGTTGATCCGTTCATTGAATACCACAATTGTGTGTGTGTGGCATTTTTTAATTTTTTTTTATTTGTCAATTGCTTACAAGATAGCAATAGCACTAAGACTTATATACCACTTTATAGTGCTTGACAGCCCTCTCTAAGCAGTTTACAGAGTCATATTGTCCCCAACAATCTGGGTCCTCATTTTACCCACCTCGGAAGGATGGAAGGCTGAGTCAACCTTGAACCTGGTGGGATTTGAACTGCCAAATTGCAGGCAGAAGTAACCCGCAGTACTGCACTCTAACCATTGTGCCACAGAGGCTCATAATAGGTATAAGTATAAACATGAGTATGAATACAGGAAAAAGGTACAAATAAATGGGGACAATGCAACAGGGATGTTAGGCACGATTGTGCACTTATGCACGCCCCTTACAGACCTCTTAGGAATGGGGTGAGGTCAATAGTGGACAGTTTAAGGCTAAAGAAGTGTGGGGTTTGAGGATGTAACAACAGAGTCAGGTAGTGCATTGCAGGCATTGACCACGCTGTTGCAGATGTCGTACTCAAGTTTGAAGCATCTACATTGAGTTTGTATCTGTTGTGTGCTCTTGTATTGTTGCGGTTGAAGCTGAAGTAGTCATTGACTGGTAGAGGACATGATAGCAGATAATTTTGTGGACTACGCTTAAGTCCAACTGTAGGTGGCATAGTTCAAGGTTGTCCAAGCCCAAAATCTCAAGCCTGGTGTAGGGTATTCTGTTGCAAGCAGAGGAGTGTAATACTCCTCTCATGAGTATGGCGTGTTGTGAGCATGGCATGTTGTAGCATGACCCTCCCAGTAGAACTGATGATCTTTGGTGTCGATGTCAATCAAGATCCAGGGAGATCCAGTCACAACGATCGACAGCCAGTTGGCATTTGTGGATTCTCGGGATCACTTGTCCTATCTCTCCGACGCAGAATTGGTTGTGGTTGTCACATTTGATCTTGCAAGATGACATTGTTGTTCTCTTCTTTCTGTTCTTTGTCCCGGACAGCTCTTGGAGCGGAGTGTTGATGTGGGTTTGTAGTACCCCTTTGTTCCCAGAGGTTGTAGAATTCTGGCCGCCATTTCTGACGTAGATTGTTGGGTTTGTTTCCGTGCTGCGACTGTTGGAGTATGAAGCTCTTTGGGTAGTTGTTATGAAGAAGGATATTGAAAAAATACCACTTTTCTTCAGTGATTTGATGCTGTGTAAATATATTTCACTGTTCTAAGTTGCTCCTTGCCCCAATCTTGACAAGATGTGTGGGTTTCAACTCCCAGAATTCCCCAGCCACCTTTGCTAGCTGGGGAATTCTGGGAATTGAAGTCCACACACCTTCCAAGTTACCAAGGTTAAGAAACACTGCTTAAACAATCAGGTGCTTTAACCAAGATTTTTAGAACAAGTGGAATAACCTGGTTGACATAACACTGTCTCACAGCCTATGAGTTATGCATGCCTGAATTGACAAAAACACATTTAATCTCACTCTAAACAAACCACTTTATGGCTTAGTCAGCATCAGTAATGCTACAAATCATTGTGCCTGGCCAATCATTACTCTTATAGGCACCAGATCCCTGGTGGGTACCAGTTATGAGATGCCAGCCCAATTAGTTTCTGACAGATGATGAGAAATAAAAGACACCACTAGATGGAAACCTCCACCTTTTAAAAAAATATTTGCCTCCTTTTATCTTTGTCCAGAACAAACTCAATTTGATAAATGCATGGATTCAGTCCATCCTTTTGGATCAAATTCCATTGTCAACCCGATTCAAAGAATCCAGTGGGTTTGATTTGCTGAATCAAGGAAGCCCTTCCAAACACAAACCCTTGTTGGCGGCTCAATGCAGACTCTGTAAACTGCTTAGAGAAGAAGGGCAGTAAAGTACTGTGAAGTGGCATATAAGTCTAAGTGCTTTTGCTGTTGCTCTTCCATCTGTTTCTTTCTTTCTTGTGTGTGTGTGAACTCTAGTAAGAATCCCCCTGTGTCACTCTTCACACTGGCACAGTTTGTGTTGGGTGGTTGTTTCGCCCAAAGAGAAGAAAACAATTCTCAGCCTCCCCTGGACAGACCTGTGCCCCACATCCAAGATCAAGGAACAGCTTCGTGGAAAGAACAAATATTCTTGAGGGGGCCCAAGAACAACATGGAATTAAAAGATGGAGGAAGGAAACCATCGAGCAAGGAGTAACATTTAAGGAGGACACGGCTGTAGGATCTGACCTCCCTTATACTACTTATAACTCCAAAGCACTTGAAGGCAGGACAAGAAGCAATGGGTGGAAACTAATTCAGGAGAGAAGCAACCTAGAACTAAAGAGAAATTTTCTGACAGTGAGAACAATTAATCTATGGAACAACTTGCCTTCAGAAGTTGCAAACGCTCCAAGTTTTTAAGAAGAGATTGGACAACCATTTGTCTAAAGTGTAGGGTTTCCTGCCTAAGCAGTGGGTTGGACTAGAAGATCTTTAAGGTCCCTTCCAACTTTCCTATTCTACTTGGAGGACCTTGAACAGGCTGAGGGTTGGAACAATATATGTAAAACCAATATGCCCAGGTGGAAGTTCTTAGCGGATAGCAACACCGTGTGCCCAGGCCATTTGCTGGTAGGTCAGCTGCTACCAGAATCATGTTCTGATAATGATTTATTTCTGGCCAATGACAAAGCCAAGAAGGGAACTTCATCCTGGCAGTTTAAAGTTTGATCTTAGATGCAGAAGAAATAGAAGAAGTCAGTCAAAACTGACCATAAATGTGACTCAGTCAAAGTTTTCCCCCCAAATCACACTGTCTTGCAGGCAGAATACGTCAACCTCAAACCCCGTGAACTGCGATTCCAGCTTACAGTAATACTCAAGATGTATGGCTCCAGGCGCCGGTCCTGTTTGTAGGTTATGGGCATACATTTATGCCTGCCAACGAATGAATCTATTAAACTTTGCTTAATTAGCAAAGATGCCTCCAAATCAGTTGATAAACCCTATAAAGAATGAGAAGTTTTCCAAAAAAAAAAAAACCCAACCCATCATCATCTTTCTTCCGTATAAAGAATCAAGATTATGGATGGAACTTTTCAAGAGAGGGTTTAATATTCATTTTGCTCTTAGCAGACATCCTCTTGCTAATCTGAATGGGCAAAAAAAAAAGTTACATTGCCCGAGGTGGTCAGAAATTCTGCATGAAGATTTTGATGAACAAGCAAAAGAGTTTTTCTTTCAAGGAAACAAAATGGTTAGAACACAAACCCCTGTTAAAAACAGCTGATATACAGACTTAGTTTCAGCAGCTTTTTCTCACGGGCCCGGACGGATAGGAGGGGGAGAAGAAAACCAACTCTGGAGAAAGAGGATGTTTGAAGCAGCCACAAGGGGCTTCAACCCACTTAAAGAAATATGGATCACTTAATCATCTGAGTTTCAGTCTATCAGGTCAATTTGCATACATTTGCTATAGACAAAAATAATATTCATGTAATGATAAAGATGCATACTTCTCTCTCTCCCCCTCTTTCTCTCTTTCTCCCCTCTCTTTCTCTCTCCTCTCTCCCTCTCTTTTTCTTTCTCCCTCCCCGCCCTCAGTCTCCATTTCTTTTGAGCATAGTTGGCTGTAATATTACAACACTTCAAATGCAGCATTCCCCTTTGCAAGCTACAGTTAAAAGTAAGAATAAAATGCTCTCCAGTGTGTGTTTTGATTGGCTGGCAACATTGTGTTCCTGTATTGGAGGCTTTTAGTGCAGCTTGGCTCCGAGTAAAAGGACGGCCTAAAGCTCCTCGCGGTACTGTACATTTGTGCTGTTTAGCTTCCTTCGGGTATTATCCCACGTCATTGTATTCTGTTAAAGTGTGTAGCAACGTTTCAGCAGAATCTCATCTGCCATCATCAGGCTTCTGTATGAAGATTTCTGCTGAAACGTTGCTACAACTTTAACAGAACTACAATGAGCTACAACTTTAACAGAACTACAATGACGTTGATAATACCCGAAGAGAAGCTAAACAGCACAAATGTAAGTACCCGCGAGAGCTTAAAACAAACACACACACACACATACTATATTATATATATACTATATATATATATAATATATATATATATATATATATATATATATATATATATATATATATATATATATATATATATATATATAATATGAATGAATATGATATGGTATTCAGCTTGTTTGGGTATTTTCCCACGTCATCATATAGTTGTTGCTTTTATTTAAAGTTGTAGTAACATTCAGCAGAATCTCATCTGCCATCATCACGGCTTCTGTATTGGCCGAAACGTTCCTACAACTTTAAAAGCACAACTATAAATGACGTGCGAAGATAAATCATCCCGAACAAAGCTGAATAATCCATACATGTAAGTTACCCACAAAAACTTAAGAAAAAAATATATGCATACATACCACACACAACATAGGGTGTGGGTTGTGTGGAAACATATCTACAATGATGTATTGTACATATACACACATATACATATAAATGCTATATTGACGTCAGTCACATATACATAATACATATACCAGCTATCAAGAGCAATAAAGAAACTTAGACATGCACACAACACATATTCTATGCAACATACACAGCATATGCACATTTATACATGTATATGCAATACACACACAATAATCAGAGAGAGAAACACACAGAACAACCCCCCCACCCCCCCCGCCAAGACAGAGGACCAGCAGGTCCCTCAAGGGAGAGAAGCCGCCGCCTTCACCGGGAGCCTCGCAGGCAGGCGGGCGCCCAACAGAGTGAAACCTCCCCCACTCCCGGGCAGACCTTCCCCTGGCGAAGCAGCGCCGGAGCGAGGAGCCGGGCTGCCCACCGAGGCCTCTCCTCCTCCTTCCCCGCCGCGCCCCACCGCGGAGCGCCCTGGAAGTTCGCCAGCGTGAAGCTGGACGCCAGCACCCGACCTGGGGCGGAAGGGCAGCCTGCCTCCGGTCCGCCGCGGCCCGGCGCTTCTCCAGCCCAGGAGCGGAGCCTCCGCCCTTCCCCATCCCCACCCCGAGCGCCTCCTCTCCGCGCACCTTCGGCCGAGGGGGGGCGGCAGAAGCTCGGCGCCGCAATCCGCAGCAGGCCGGCTGTCAGCGCGAACCAATTGCGCGTCCGCCTCCGATGGAAGGGCGGGGGAAGTTTGGCCCTCGCCGGCACCGCCCGCAAGCCAGGACGCGCATGCGTAGGCAGTCCCGCTGCCTCCCACCGCAGCGGAATTTCTACCTCCTTCTCACACACACACACCCCGCCCACCTCCATCCTTGCGGCCTGACCTCCCCGGACTCACCACGACTGGCCCCGCTGGCGCCCTGCCTGCTTCCTTTCTCGCCACCCCATCTGGACTACTCCGGGGCTCTCGACCGAGGCTCTTTGGGCAAGGGACGCGACGTGCTGATTGCCAGTCCCCGCTTTGAGGCCCCCTTCGTCACAGCTGCTTTTGTGACTTCCGACACAGAAATTCGAGGGAGCGGTCGGCGGCGGGCGGGGGAGGCCGTGGCCCCGTTGCTAAGAGGCCGAGCCTGATGACGCCTACTGGGTGGGTGGGGCAGAGCATCCGGATTGGATGGCGCACCCGCCCATTGTCCAAAGGCGTCGGGATTATACAGAGGAACGATTTGACAGACGCCGGATATTCGCCAATGAAGCGTTTGGACTGCAAAGAGAGGGGGGAAAAAAAGAGGAAAACGTTGATTGGTGGACGGGAACAAGGGCGAGTCCAGAAAGAGCGAGGAGGAGGCCTTTTGCCAGGAGAAAGCTATTTCCATAACTGCGGTGGACTACATATCCCATCATCCTTGATTCCCTCCGCCAATCAAGGTTTAGGGTATATTGGATAATTATAATAATGCTGAGTTGCCCTGTAACTTTTAAAGCACTTTTAATGATAATGTGAGAAAAGTATACCATGAAACCATGATATAAACAGTGCTTAAAAGCATCTGTTTGAATATAAATCCTTAGAACCTTACTATGTAGAATTAATCTTAACATTTGAAGTGTGGTAGGATTTATTATTATTTTTCGCTGAAGCTGCTATTACTCTGACATGGTAGAATCATAGATTCACACCACATGGTGGAACTGACTGAGATGAAGTGTGAGATTGTGTTAATCTCATTTGAGGTCCAAAATAGGCAAAAAAGAAAAAAAGGTTGATGGAATGGATAAAACATACTGGCAGTATAGTCAATGAGAAACCTCTTCAAAAGGGAATAATTTAACAAAAGCTGTATTTTAATATGGTTCTATTTGCTTGCTTGTACAGTAAACAAGACTGTGTTGGGTTTTTTTTACCAAATCTTTTATCAATAAAAACAAAATTTGTACATGCAAAATCGTAACTCCCTTGGGTAGAAGGCAGTATTACATGTAAATTTACAGTTATAAAAGTATCATTTGAATTGTGCTGATTATTGTATTTCCCTCTCAGAATAGTATGACTTGTTTGGTCCTTCATACAGTGTCTTAGCAATAGTCAAAACATGTCACGAGGAAAGAGGTAGCAATTTTTCATCATGATTACTACATATTTAATATTTCGCCCTTTGTAATATAGCACTTTTGTTTCTTGTATGTTATCCACAATATAGCCAAAGTTTTCCAAACACAATTGTTGACTTAGTCAATGAGTATTTCAACAATACCACTTTGTACCATCCCACCCCCCAACATACCTGCCCATGAAAGAAAAGCTTAAGCATAATTTTTAATAAATTTATGAAATAAAGTATTTTCCTAATTATGGTGAATTTGCTTACCATTCTAGTGATCTTTGTCTACAATAAGGCAATTTTAAAGTTTCAGCAGTATGAATACGAAGTAAAGATTGTTTTTAAATCAGTATCAGTTGCAAGAAAAGTACGCACTCTTGTCAGCTAAAACAATATGCAAGTGTGGCTGCATAACGAATTGTTAAGAATCTTCATTAGAATTACATTAATACTGAAATTTCAGTACAAATATCCAGGATGGTGAAGAAGTGTATGTTGGTAGTGACTAAAATAACTTTAGTTGTTATTGCCTTGTATTCCTATTCTTTGTTTTGGGCTTCATGATCCGTCTTAGTCCTATTTTTTTTTCCTTGAACATTTTGCAATATTTGCCAGTTGTGTTCTGTGTAGTCTGAATTTGCTTTCTTGTAGTTGAACAAGCGTCTTAAAAGTTATTTGTAATTTATTGAATTACTTTCTATGATGTTCTATAGAGCAAATGGAAGTTTAATTATTTTTTATTAAACATATTCTTTGACAACCCATGATGTTGGTCTCACTACATTGAAAATATCATGCCCCTGTCAGAGTCTGAATCCTAGGAGAAAAACACACGGCTGACAGGGAGTGGAAGTATGGCTCCTTTGGCTGTGGAGGAAACTGGGGAAGGGCAAAGTCCGGCTGGGCAGAGCAGGGAAGAGAGAGAACAAGGGAGTTCAGAGGAAGACCCAGGCCCATCCCCTCTTCATCCTAGGGCACACAGGGAGGAACAGAGAAGAGAGCAACATGGATGGCATGGCTTATGGGGGAGGAAAGGGACCTGATTCCCTTCATTAGCCACAGCTGGGAAGTGTTTAAAAGAAATGCATGCTGAGTGCGGCAGCTGCTGGGAGCAAATGTGAGTTTATCTTGTGTTGACTTTGCTTATCTGTGTTCCTGGCATCTTCTCAACCATGTTGAGTTATTACCATGCCTTCACATCTGGAATTCTTTTTCCTGCCCTGCAGAAGTAACCTCATTTTGCCTTGATTGGACTTACAGTTTTTGTTGACCACGTTTTGGACTTGATTCTCTGCAGCCAAAGGCTGTTCCTGGGAGAAATTTTCTCCATCCAGAAGGTAACCAGGACATTGGGGGCAAAGGTAGAGATAATAAAGGGACTTCTACTGATTATCTGTGTTTTTGTGCCACGCCCCTTTGAATCATCACAAAAAATACCTTAGTTGTCACAACCTAACAAAAATTGACAATGCAGTAATTAATTCTGCATTCATTTTGAAGGAATTAAATCTCTTCAACCCATGAATTATTGGAGGAAGTTTTTGACAAACCAGGGTTGCAAATACATGACAGGTCTCTTTCAAAAGGTGTATTTTCTGTGAGTTTCCAGTTACATGCTTGAGATTTAGCTAGAGGGAACTCTTGCCTAAAAAAATGTCCAGAAATAAGTTGAAAAGAATTAAGCAATCATGAAAACTAGATGGGCACTGGCCAAATCTGCTGGGGCTGAAAAATTCCTGAGTTAGGGATATCTGGGAGACTGATCATTTACTGAATGTTATAAGTTAGGAAAAGCAGCTTTACTTCTTGTATTAAAATTAGATTATAATGGACATCATGATGCTGCTCAAGGATTCCTTCAAAGTTTCCTTCCCTGGAGCATAATTTCAGGACAAGGGTGAGACAGATGTAACATGTAAGCCTACTTTAGATATTTGCATCATCTGTCACAGAACTCCATCCCAGAGGGGCAAAATATTCCCATCTCTGTATTAAATAAAGCAACTTGTTCTCACTTTTGTGGTACCCCAGGTAGTGGACAACATTAGCAGGTATTTTCAATACGTCTAAATATACAGGTAGCTCTCAGCCACCATAATTGAGCTCAAAATTTAAGTTGCTCAGTGGGACATCAGTTGAGTTTTTGCCCCGTTTTACAACTTTTCTTGCATTTGTTAAGGAGATCATTGTAATTGTTTAACTTAGTAACACCGTTGTTAAGCGAATCTGGCTTTCCTATTGCCTTTTATCAGGTCACAAAAGAGGATCCCGGGACATGGTCATAAATATGAGCCCGTTGTCAAGCATTGGAATGTTAATCATTGTGGGTGCTGCAATGGTCCTAAGTGTGAAAAATGGCCATCTCACTTTTTTTTAGTGTCATTGTAACTTTGAACGTCACTAAATGAATTGTTGTCAATGAAGGATCACCTGTAAAAGCATCCTTTGGTGGGGAAGTGGATTTAGCCTCACCTGGATGATTGTTGTGCATTGGCTTCCGAGAGATGCCAGCAGCTTCTGGGAGAAGCCAACCCTTGCAGGCTAACATCCAATCACGATTAAGTTTTGTAACAAGAGGCATTCATTCCAAAGCACCTTTGAAGGACTCCTTTGAAGGAAGCGTGGACTTCAACTCCCAGAATTCCCCGGGAGACCCAAAGCCCTCCCACGCCCCGCCTCTGAACATCGAACGCCACTGAACAGCACCCCTTTGATTGGCTGGAACGTCTCTCCTCCCACCCAATGGGAGAGGCCGCGAGAGGCGGAGCCGGGGGCGACGAAGGAGGCGGGAACTGTGCTCTTCCCCTTCCCCCGCACGCACACAAACAAGCCGCGGCGCAGGCGCGCGAGCCGCCAGCCCTTCCCCTCCATCCTCACGTCTGCCTCCTGTTTTTNAGAGCGACCAGGCTACGGCCGAAGGGGGCGCCGCCGTCGTCTCCGCGGCCTCTCCCGCCGCTGAGGCCGAGGCGCCGCCGGCCTTGGTCGCCCCGGCTGCCCGCGACGCTGAGGAAAAAAAGGACGAGGAGGAGGAGGAGGAGGAGGAGGAAGAAGAAGAAGAAGGAGAAGAGGAGGAGGAGGAGGAAGAGGCGGCGGCGGCGGCCGAGGCGGAGCGAGCCACCCGGCAGCGCTACGAGGAGCTGTGCAGCAGCCTGAACATGGACGAGCGCGCCCGAGCCGAGGCCTGGCTCAGCTACCAGAGTATGAGGAGGAACTACACCCTGGAGGTGGGGCTGGGGGCGGGGCCTGCGGAGGGGCGGGGCCTGGAGGAGGCAAGCTGGCCGTCCATGCGGCCGTCGCCAGGGGGCAGCCAAGCCTCGCAGCGCCCTTCCCTTGTGTTGTTGAAAAGAGGGAGGAGGGACAAAGACGCGTGTCATCAGTGAGCAGTTGCGGGTTCGAAGCTTCCGTCCTCACTTCGATGGCGTGACGAATCAGTCATGCGCTGCTCGTGCACGCGGTGGTGGAAGCAGGTGGTCTGCAGTGATGTATTCAGAAAATTAATTTTATATACAGTCTTTCAAAAGGTGCACCTGTTCAGAAATAAGCCGTTTGCCTGTTATTTGCCTAATTTAATACTGGATTTATATGAAAGGCAAGAGTTTCCTCACTGCTTGGTGGGTTAAGTTGACAGACTACATATCACAATTAAATGATCAATACTGTTTGGGAAATGGCATTCAATATTTGGCCACTTGATGAGTAAAGAAACTAAAACTAGTACATTTCTTGGTAGACCACGATGAATATTTCTGTTTTTTGAGTTGGCTGTGTTGCCACTGCAGTTTACCCGTAGGAATGGCTGCCTGAAGTCATGGCCTGTCATTGTGTAACCTTCCTGAAATCTCCACCTGTCTCTCAGAGGTCATATCCTGTTTTTAGCTTAGAACAATGTTAATTCATCTAGACTTTTATTCTAAACCTGAAGTTATTTTGATATAGCACATAAATTTTCAGTAGGAAAAGAGTAATAACACACCACACGGTGGAAAAGCATAGATTAAACAAAGAAGACTATGCTTTAAGCAACCATAAATTTCAAATATTTACTTCCTTTGAAATATAATTGTAGAATTTAGAGACATTCAGTGGCTATTACGGTACATCAGTTCTGTTGGAATAGATTTAAACCAGATTGCTTATTGCAAAAGTAATATACGCATATGTGAATGTGAGCCTTGTAAATCCTTTCTGATTGTGTAAACTGGAGCTACCACGGTTTCTATATAGCCAATGAGTCAGTTACTTTCTGTTTCCCTGGATCAGAGGTGCTTTTTCAAGAGGCAACTGGACTTTCTGGTTTTTTCTTTGAAGACGTTTCTTAGAATCTCCATAGACGTTTCCTTGGATCAGCTTTCCTCTTCCAATAGAATATGATAATTGTTTATTTTGAACTGAGCAAACTTTTAAAGGATGTTTCTAATAAGCTAATAGCTAATTAACTAATGAAGCTAATTAATTCTCAGTCAAGAACAAATTTCATGCCGTTGTATGACTTCAGAGACAGGTAAATTTATTTTACTGTTTTCAATTAACAGGGGAATGATCTGCACTGGTTAGCATGTTCGTTATATGTGGCTTGTAGGAAAGCCGTCCCAACAGTTAGCAGAGGGACTGTTGAAGGAAATTATGTGTCTTTAATCAGAATACTGCGCTGTTCAGGACAAAGGTAACTTCTCTTCTAAAATGTTATGAAGTGTGCTGAGATTGTCAAGTTTAGAAAGTCTGCTGTAGATCATTATATTTTTATTTTAATGCATAAATTGCTATAGTTAAGTAGTGAAACCTTGTCATACCTTAACACACACTTCCTGGTGGTTAGAGAGCACCTTGATCGCATGCAGGTAGTCCTCGACTTACAACTGCAATTGAGCCCAATATTCCTGTTGCTTAATGAAACAGTTGTTAAATAAATCTTGGCCCATTTTACAACCCTTCTTGCAACAGTTAAGTGAATCACTGCAGTTCTTGAGTTAGTAATACAGTTGTTAAGTGAATCTGGCTTCCCCATTGACTTGTCTTCTGAGAAGGTCACAAAACGGGATCACATGGTGCCAGGACACCGCAACGGTCATAAGTAAGAGTCAGTTTCCAAGATCACGTGACCTTAGGATGCTGCAATGGTTGTAAGTGTGAAAAATGGACATAACTTCACTTTTTTTAAAGTGCTGTTGTAACTATGAAAGGTCACTAAATGAACTGTTCTGAGTCAAGGAGGGCTGCCTTTACCCTTATTCGTGTTCACCAGAAGTAATAAGACATGTGGAGTTATGTAAATTAAAATCAGTGTTCAACAAAATGTTTTGGAATGTAAACATTGCTGAAATTTACATTTCTGACCCTCGCAAATGTCTTTAGTTTGATAGAGTTTTTTAACAAGATGAAGAAATGGGAAGATATGGCAGACCTACCCTCCCAGTTCAGAGAACGTACTACAAGATTAGAAAGAAACTTTACAGTTTCTGCTGTAATTTTTAAGAAGTATGAACCCATTTTTCAGGATATTTTCAAGTACCCACAAGATGACCAACCACGACAGCCCAGAGGGAGAAAACAAAGGTAAGTATTCATGTTGTTAACTCAGAATTCTCCCAAGAAGAGTTAATGCCTTGTTCTTCAAGTGTGAGTCTTTATGAACTATTTGAGGCTGATTAAAGTGCAGGTAGTCCTTGACTTATGACCATTCATTCAGCAACCAAGTTCAATTGTGGTCATAAATGGAGGACCACCTGTGTTTCCTTGACATATTCCAAAAATTACAGTTTTCGGACTTTGTTTCAGTTTCAGCTTCAGCTTCAAACTGGTTCTTTCTGATTTGGAATATTTATAGTCTGTGTCTCCCTTATAACTGTTTTCTTAGGAAATGTCTTTGCTGAGTTAATCTATACTAATTCGTATTTCTATTGATCACTCTGCTTACGAAGCTTGTAACTGATAAGGTATATGCTCATTAAGAGCCTATTATCATTGCTTTATTTAATAAATACATATCTGCAGAAATAGTTCTTTTTTTTTTAGCCTAAAGGTTCTAGGCTGTCAAATTAAAGAGGAAATATGTATGTATGCCACTTCTGTGGTCCAGCCTGAATGTATATAAATAAACATCTTCTGGGGTGTACATTTTGTGACATCTTATTAGATAATTGAAACATAATGCATTTGTTTCTTTTTTCATGGCTACATTTCTAAAAAGGAGGCAACCTTGCACTGTCTCTGAAGTTTTCCAGTTTTGCTGGGTCCTCTTTGTTTATGCAAAAGGTAAGAATGTGGTTTGTTTGTTTTTTCATTTAAGAAGGCTAATGATGCTGGGTAACAACCAGCCCATTATATTTCGTTCTTCCTTTCAGAAAGATCGGGACAGGGCATATTTTGGAATAGGATAGATATATAGATTTGATAAATTAGTAAAATATCCTTTTAGTGTTAAATAAGCATCTCAATTTTATTTTTCTTATGAGCACAGGTTTCTTCAGTTTAAAATGTTTCTATGATTTCATAGAACAGGTTTATACCAGTTACAAATTGTTATGATGACAAAATTGCATTTTATATCCCTATGTATGCAACATAAATATTCTGTGGACTTTTTTCTAAGTTTTTAAAGGTAAGTATTAGAAAACAAACACATCACATAATGTTACAAAGCAGTTCCCTAGAAGTTTTAAGCATAAAAACCTCTCTTTACAATTTCAAGCCTTTTATTTAAATATCTTAAAAAAAAAAAACAGTCCAATAAGGTTTTGTTAAAGTTCCTACCAGTGAAATACGATGTTCCAATTGTGTTGAACACAACATCTCAATGCACAATTAGAAAAAATTCTTTCCTTCAGTTAAGAAAGAAATTCCATCTGCTAAACAATATTAAGAGAATTGTCAGAAGTCAGCATTGACCCATGCAAAAAAATTATGATAGAGGTTTCTGTCAGTGAGAAGTATGGAACAAACTTTTGTCTGTTTACAATACAATGCAACAATACAACATACAATACAATACAAGATACAACACAACCCCACCTTATAAATATGCAGTGCCTTAAATTTTTTTGAGAGAAATTATTTATGTTACTTGTAAGCCCAGGAACTCAAAATACACACAGACACAACTTGTTTCTGTTTCTTTTTGCTGGAGGAAGTGGTTTCTGCTCTCTTTATCATAACAACACACATTTCAAAGGGCAAGTTTGGGCTTGTTTGAGTGACAGGCTTTCTAGCTTAAAGAATGGCATCGTAGGTTTCTTTTTCCTGCGTGGAAAATCTGCAGATGCCTTGCCTGCTTGTAATTCAGGCTGCTTTCCCCACGAAGGCACATGGTAGGACAAAGCTAACATCCCATAAACTGATTTTTAAGCAACAATGACTATTAATTTTGTATTCTTAGTTTCCCCCTTTTTAATAATACAACATTATATTCCACTTGTCTAAATTTTTATAGCACATACTATTTGAAACCATTGTTAAATAGATATGATATTTTAATTTGCCTATTTATTTTAAATGGAAATAAACTCACAAGAAGTTAAGGACTTCATTTGAAGCTTTGAAACATTACTCTCTGATGTTTAAGCTTTGTTGAAAGAAAATGATTCTTACAGGATATGGCTTTGTTCAAATATACTGTATTAATGCTCTTCCCACATGTATCAAAATCCGTGCATAACTGAATATTTGTGCATTTCATCATATTCATCCTAGCATTTCAGTAAATTTTTACAGCAAGTCTGAAACAAACCACAAACTAAAGAATTGATTTAATTGATATGTAGGCATATGTTCTCAAGATTCCATCTGGTTTTTGTTACAGAATGTGGTATATAAATTTATTAATTTAGGTTAAAAATAAATAATTTTCTGCTGAATTCTATTATCTGTTTCTATATTGACTCTTACAGGCAATTTCCCTATGATCAGTGATGATTTGGTAAATTCATATCATCTGTTACTGTGTGTCCTTGATCTAGTTTATGGGAATTCTTTGCAGTGCCCAAATCGTAAGGAGATTCTGAATCCAAGTTTTAAGGGTAAATGTAATACATTTTTATTATTATTTATTTTTAATTAATTTAAACCTTAAAACAAAATGCTGTATAAATATTGTGTTAAACAGTTCCCCCATTTGCTTCCTTGTGATATCTGGTCATTTATTAAAAGTTTACCGTAGAAAATCATCGTATGCCATAAAGGAAAATTATTCCTATTCATACCTTACCAAGAGAAAACAAAATTGACTTGGTGATAACTGAAGAGCAAGATCGTTTCATATTTTTATACGAACAACAGATCTTATGTACAACAGGAAATTGATTATGTGAGAGTTGGGGTTTTTTTTTCTTTCCCATCTGTCCATTTAGGAAAATAGAAAAATGTTCTTTATTTCTCTTTCTCTCACCCCCTTTCCACTTAACCATTACAAAGGGCTGCCTGAAGATTTTCACAGTAAGGATTTTAAGCTCTTGTCTGAAGCCCCTTGCATCATTGAAAAACTCTGCTCCTTGCATGATGGCTTGGTTTTGGAAGCCAAGGGAATAAAAGAACATTTTTGGAAGCCCTATGTGAAAAAACTCTTTGAGAAAAAGGTATGTCATTGGATAACGATTCTAACCAATCTACAGAATCGCTACTGCTCCATTATTGACAGTTACTGTAACTTCAATTCCTTTTTTTTCTGTAGATTTTAAAAGGAAAAGAGGAGAACCTGACAGGTTTTTTGGATCCTGGAAACTTTGCAGAAAGCTTGTAAGTACCATAAAACAATGATATTAGTAATTTCAGGAGTTACTGGGTACTAAGGATCCACTAGTCTGTCATTCAGTTGGGCATCATAACTTTATGAAAGCTTATAAAAATGGTTAGCGATCGTTTGCAAGCATTTATACTTCGATCAGCCCTTGCCTCTCTTCTATGCTTCATTCCAGTAAGGCCATCAACAAGGCCTATGAGGAATACATATTGTCAGTTGGAAATCTAGATGAGAGGATCTTTCTTGGAGAAGATGCCGATGAGGAAATCGGAACCCTGCGAAGATGTTTAAGTACAGCTTCAGAGATGGAAACAGCCGAAAGGGTACAAATGAAATATAATCTTCAGGAGCACTTTGAAAGGGTGAGTCTAAATACAATTTGGTCTGAAGTTAGCTCCGTGATGCTCACCTTATTTCAAGTTCCATCAAATGTAGAGTCTAGGTCCTATCCAAGGGAACAGAATGAAAAAAACTCACTTATTCTTAGGAGGATGTTTACCTGTTGACAAATGTTCCATTATTTCATTTAATATAGGTTATGAAAATTTAAAGTTTAATTACCAATAAAGGGAAACCTTTGTAGCTCAGGGTTGAAATGAGAAGTCCTTGATGCTCTCTGAGCTTGGTGGTTTCCTTGCATACATATATTTACTAATAAAGGAGAATCTTTGTAGCTCAGGGTTGATATGAGGCATCCTGAATGCTCTCTGAGCTTGCTTGTTTTCTCACAGAGGTTTCATTACCCAAACTAGGTATTTTCCTGTTGCCGTTACCCAGGAATGTCTGCAAGAAAATAGCACCAAAGATCCCTCCAAGTTTAATTAGCTTAACTTACCATGCATATCACTTCTCAGTCTCACATCCTACTGGTCTGTCGATTAATTGCTGTGTCCCTTTAAAGCAATTGTAGTGCCCCATTTCACCCCAGATTATAAGAAAATGCCAACAGTTTATCTCTGACCCTGTACTTGTTCTTTTTGTTATGCATTTTATAGGGGCATTGTTCTGTATAGATATCTTAATAGGGAGACTATGGGTTAGAAGAAGAGGCAGAGTTCAATCCAGAGAAGGCATAAACCAGGGATAAACCTTGTTGGAGTTGATGAAGGTGATTTTCTGAATACAAATTTTAGTTGAAAGTACAGGAACTTTCTTGAAATGTCTTTCATCTTTGTATCTTTTGATTAGACAAAATCTTTCAGAATATCTACACCTCTCACTGGCCGGAAATACATCAAGGATAGCGATCCTTACTTGAGCCCCATTTCCATCGCAACGCACTGCTTGACACGGCTTCATACAATGTTGGCAGGGCTGAAGAATGCCCCTAGTGAGAATCTGGAGCAAATTCTGAGGTCAGTACACTCCTCCTCCTTGCACTTCTCAAATTGGTGACTACATGGTCAAATTTAGGCAGGCAGATGAAATTTAAACAGGATTTAGTTGGTGAAGTGGCACTCTTTTTAAGAATTCCATGTGATTTTATATGCTTTAAAAAAAACAACAACCCAAAAAAGGAATGTGTTCTTTAATGATATTCAGTGTGCAATAAATCAATTTGTGAACCTTGCACCATCATACGAAGTTAAACTTTTGAGACTAAGCACAGGTTTCAATTTTTTAGTGATAAATGGTTAGATAAAACAATGGCTCTCTTTTTAAAAGCCTCCTGTGTAAAACTATATACACACAAAGATGTTTTCTTTCAAAAATGGCAAATCTACATTATTCACTTGTTCATTGGCAGGGGGTGTTCCAGGGATCCTTCTCAGTCTATTGCCAATAGAGTGAAAGAAATGTATGAAATTTATTCGCAAAAGGCACCATCTTCTGAAGAATCTGGGAATTTCCCCAAAGGTGAGTGTGTTAAAAGCTTGTCAAGGTATTGGAGATTTAATAGCTGACCAGCTGTTTGTAAGGCTGTTGTAAATGCTGATGCAGTGAGAATGAGTCAGCAGGGTATTGCCGCTTTAAGACTGAGGTTGAGTCAGCAGGGTATTGCCACTTTAAGAAGCTGTCTGTATTAGGGTGGCCATGAGAAGGTCTCTCTCTCTCTCTCCCCCTCTCCCTCTCCCTCTCCCCCTCGTGTTCTGTCTCTGTGCAGAGTAACAAAGACTGATTGCTTGCCTGGTGTGTGCCTACCACATATATGTATGTAGATAGCAATCTTGTATATAAGCCACTTGTTTGTGGTTTATCTTGTTAATCTTGTGGTTTGTCTTGTTAAAGACAAAAGCCTCTGTGTGCTGTATTTTGCTCCTGGATTGTCTCACAATACTAGTCATGCTGCAAACTCTCTTGACAAAGCATATTTGCTCTGTTTAGTGTTCCCAAAAAACTCTAGTTTTAATATTAAACGAAGTATTTAATTTAACATTTTTACTTGGTATATTCTTCTATCTAAGTGCAACATAAGAATGATCATTTATTATGATTTATTCAATGAATTGGCTGCACAACTTAGCACAAGGTAACTCTGAGCATCTTACAGTATTATTTCTTTCTTAGTGTATATGAGGTATGATGAATAATAGGAATTCTGTTTTTTACAAGCTCATTTTAAATCAATTAATGTTCATTTCAAGAGACCTTAAAATCGTTCATATTTAAAATCAAGAAACCAGTTCTGAGGGAGAAGGAATCCATTTGTGGGTGCGGGTGTGTTTAATGATAATTTTACTGGTAGTTAATAACCCCTGAAAGTTTCCATTTTGTTAGTTTTTTTAATTTTATTATGAGTAAACAGTGCTTATTTTATATTACACAATTATTTCAGATCTTGTGGGTAAACACTTCCGTCTCGCTGAGGTCCTGTATTATAAAGTTTTGGAATCTGTCCTAAAGCAAGAAAAAAAACGACTGGAAGATGCTGACTTATCTGTAAGTATAGTCCAGTGATTGGCATAAATGTTCTCTTAACAAAAAAAAGGAACTGATGGAATCTACAGGAAAATGCAACATGGAACCCTGAGTTAAGATGCAAAACTGATCAGAATCTGGTACTTAACCATACATTCAGCCTTCAAAGCTTTCAACTAACACGATAATTTAACAAAGGGATATAATATCAAGTGGGCCACCATGTTTTAAGCGTGATGGAGATGAGAATGAGAGATTCGGCTTTGTGAACAATCAGATAAAAGCCCAGGAGCCCACAGCTGAAAAAGGTGCAGAGAAAGAAACTTAGAAAAGATACACCCTGATCATCACAAGGCTTAGGATGCCCCAATATGTAAACAGGGCGTTTTGCTAAGTTGCTTCTGTGTTTCCCCACCCACTTCAGTCCACTTTGTATACGTTTCTCAACAGAAGGGTAGCAACACAAGTGCATTTTAAAACAACCTATCTGCTTGGTGATTTAGGCACATGATAATGTTAGCAAGAAGGGATGCAGTGGCTCAGTGGCTAAGGTGCTTGAGCTTGTCGATCAGAAACGCCGCAGTTCAGCGTTTTGAATCCCTAGTGCCACGTAACAGAATGGACTCCCGTTACTTGTCCCAGCTTCTGCCAACCTAGCAGTTCGAAAGCATGTTAAAAAATGCAAGTAGAAAAATAGGGACCCCTTTGATGGGAAGGGAACAGCGTTCCATGCACCTTTGGCGTTTAGCCATGCCGGCCACAGGACCACAGAGATGTCTTCGGACAGTGCTGGCTCTTCAGCTTTGTAGCAGAGATGAGCACCACCCCCTGGAGCCAGAAGCTACTAGCACGTATGTGCAAGGGGAACCTTTACCTTTTTAATGTTAGCAAGCAACAAATATCTGATTTTCATACTGAACTCTTTTTAAAAATTATTATCTAATCTAGGCCATCGTGGAGCACGATGTCTTTCATAGGTCTCTCATGGCCTGCTGCCTTGAAATAATTATTTACTCCTACAAGACAACGGATAGTTTCCCATTCATCACGGATGTTTTTGATGTTCCTGCCTTCCACTTTTATAAGGTAAGCCCTTTTTCACATGGAGTGCTGCAACAAATTAACGTCATTGCTGTTAAAGGCACAGACAATGGAAACAGTCGCAGGGTGGCATGTGTCAGGAGCCAGGGTGGCATTGAAAACTACTACAAGTTTATTCCATGCTGCCTGATCTACTAACAGTCTAGGAAAATTAGCATCAGATAAGAGTCAACTGTCTTCAAGGGAGGCTGGATTTAGGGCTCTTAAGGGGATAGAGATTCCATACTGATGATGATGTGTTTGACCTCGCCCTCAAACTACTGAGCAACTGAATGGAGCTGAGTGTTTACTGGCCGGATGCCCTTCCTGTTGTCAATCTGGAGTTATATTCAGCAGATATATCCTCATCGTGCCCAGAGAGAAATATCTGCCCCTACCTAGGATCGAACTCACAGTCTCCTGATTGTGAGGTGAGAGCTCCACCTCTAGGCCACCGGACCACTCATTTTTATTGCTGATCCTTGTCCATAATAAAGATTTGATTTGATATATTGCAGGTAATCGAGATCCTGATCAGAGCAGAAGATGGTCTCTGCAGAGAGGTGGTGAAGCATCTCAATCACATTGAAGAGCAGATTTTAGAGAGCCTGGCATGGAAAACGGAATCTCCCCTCTGGGATAAAATAAAAGAAAATGAAAATAAGGTTCCTACCTGCGAAGAGGTAAAAGACAAAGTTCTTTCCTTTTGTTCCTTTGAGACTTGTACAAAGACTTTTACTAGAAATGTCCAAGAGGCTTGGAACAATGGGGATTCTTAGGCAGCCTAAACACCTACATACTGTGATGAAATATGTTGTGCTTTTAGGTAATGCCACCTCAATATTTTGAAAGATCAAATGGCAACAGCGTGGCTGGTTCCCCTTTAACTCCGAGGAGATTAAATGAAGTCCGTGCGGAAACTGGAACACAGGGGAAGGGTAAGCCTTTCCAAATCTAGAAAAGATGAGTGGTAGAGCAGAAATGGCAGATTCTGAAGGTTGTGTCATGCACCTGTTGGAATCTGATTCCGAGGGGGAGGTCAAGCAGCTGCAATGGAGGGGGAGTGTGGCTCCAGTGGCTGTGGAGGAAACTGGGGAAGGGCACAGTCCAGCTGAGCCTTCAGAGGAAGGCCCAGGCCCACCCCCTTGGATAAGGCTCGTTGCACCCAATGCCCCCTCTTTTCCCGGGACTAAGGGAAGTAATCGACCAGCTAGGAAAACAGGATATAAAGGGTGTTTGCGCACAGAACCTTGCTGGAAGCAAATCATGCATTATCTTTGTCACGTGTTATCTGGGTTCTGACATCCTCCCAACTGTGTGTGTTTTGTTATCTTTTGAAGTCTTCAATTCCTTATCCTGCCCTGTCTCAATAATTGCTGCAGCATGGTTTGTGTTGTTTTTTATTTATAATTTATATGTACTTTGGGTTCGGATTGAATTTCTTCCCTTTAAAACCTGTTCTTGGGAGAGTTTTTTCTGCAGCCGATGATAACTGGTCATTGGGGGCCAAGTTGGAGGAATTAAAGGGATTTCACCTACTTTTGTGACTTTTTTGCTTTTGTGCCCCACCCTGGGTCACCACAGGCTGCATTCCAGTGTTTAAACACATAACAAGCTTATATTTAAAATTCCTTCCGTTTTGAGAAAATAGGCATTATTAATGCAGGTAGTCCTTGACTTATGACCATAATTGAGCCCAGGATAATTTTTGTGAGTCATTATCGTTGTAAGTTGAGACACCCACATGACCAGAAGTAATTCTTTGTCTTTTTTCACGGTGGTTGTTAAGCTAACCCATTCATTTGAATGGATGTTTTTTTGCCAGAAACCAACAGAAAAACATTTGCAGTCATATGACTGCAGAATGCCACAGTAGATTATAAATTGACCTGCTGGACATGCAGTCATAGGACCACAGAGCGATGGGTGGGAGAGAGAGACATTTATAATGTCTGGGGGTGTTTTATGAGCCATAAAGTAGATATTCTGTGGTCATTGTACATTTGAAGAGTTGTAAAACGAATGGCTATTACGTAAGGTCTCCCTGTAAAAAACAAACAAACACCACATCTTTTTGATGTGGCATCTGAGCTAAGTTAGAAAGTGGCCATAAGTCTCAGGAAGCTACTTCCATTTACTGTCTCCCTTCTGTGACCCCATCTTTATTGGATCTCTGCAGGCATTTCATTCTCCCCGACCACCCTCTACGAACGGTACAGCTCTCCAACCGGCAACCCTACCAGAAGAAGGCTGTTCGTTGATAACGACATCTCCGGGGAGGCCCCTCGGACGCCTGTGAGGGTTGCCCAGCCGCCCATGATTAGCACCGTGCCAGTACAGAACGTCTCCTCCGATACCATCCCTGTCACTCCGGTGCCTGGGCAGACTTTGGTCACCGTGGCAACCGCCACAGTGACTGCCAATAATGGACAGACAGTTACCATACCTGTGCAAGGTAAGGTGGATCAACGCTCAGGTGAGAAATAGTGCTTCCTTAAACGGTGGTACGGCCAGTGGCTAAGGAAGTACCATGTTAACATCAAGAAGGTAGACTGTTCTTTGTTGGCCAAGCGTGATTGGGCACACAAGGAATTTGTTTTGGGTGCATAAGCTCTCAGTGTGCATACAAACAATAAAGTAATATAAGAGCCACAATGGCGCAGTGATTAGAGTGCAGTACCGCAGGCTACTTCTGCTGCTTGCTGGCTGCCTGCAATTTGGCAGTTCAAATCTCACCAGGCTCAAGGTTGACTCAGCCTTCCATCCTTCCCAGGTCTAATATATATATTTTCCCACTTCCTTTGACAGGCATTGCCAATGAAAATGGGGGCATAACATTCATTCCGGTCCAGGTCGTTGGCGGACAGGCTAATTCCATCCCACCTCTCAGTGCACAGACCCTGGCTGGCACGCTGAGTTCTCAGCCGATGACTGGCCCAACCCTTCAGTTGCAAGGCCAGCTCCAGCAGGTGGTCCATCCTGGAGAACGGCGACAAAAGCAGCAGATGATCAGCAGTGGTGGCAGCAGATCCCGAAAAGCTGGGTCACTCTCTCTCTTCTTTAGAAAGGTACATTGACCCTGGAAAAGAAAAAAGTTTGCTGTCGTGGTTCAGGTGTTGGCTTAGAAACCAGGAGACGGGGAGTTCTAACTCCATCTTAGGCTGGCAAGCCAGTTAGGCGAGTTTGGTCCAATCACCAGGAGACTGTGAGTTGTAGTCCTGCCATAGGCCTGAAAGTCAGCTGGATGGCATTGAGCTAGTCATTCTCTCTCATTCCAACCCACCTCACAGGGTGGTTGTTGTAGGGAAAGGAGGAGGAGGAGGAAAGAGTATTAGGTATGTTTGCTTCCTTGAGTTATATATATAAATAAAGGTGAGGTAGTAAAGTAATAAATTAAAATAAATATGAACCCAATCAAGAAACTATCAAGTCCATTCCCACCAACATTGACAGAGCAAGCCACTAGCACATAAAATGAGAGCAAACCTCATTCCTTACAATCATTGATGATGTTACCTAGCTTGGTAATGAAACATCTGCAAGAAAAATGTCAAGCTCAGAGAGCACCCAAGATCCCACAGTTGAATCCTGAGCCAAAAATATTCTCTTCTATTGATAGAAATAAATCAAAGAATGTGGCATGTTTTGCAAGGAAAACTCCTTGCCCTGTTTTTTCCTGAATGCTGTACTCTTGTGAAGCATTTTCATAATTTGCTTTTTCATCCGGATGCGAAAAATGTCATTCTATGAGTAGAGTAGAGTTCTTATCTTATCTTATCTTATCTTATCTTATCTTAAGAAATAACCGGTTCACACCAACCTGTGTGTTCCTTAAAGACTTGATGCAAATGCTCTCAATGTACATAAAAGAAAAGATACATTCGTCAAGAATCAAGAATCATCAGGTACAACACTTAATGATAGTCATAGGGTACAAATAAGCAATCAAATCATATGAGGAAACAATATAAATTGTAAGTATACAAGTTACAGTCATACAGTCACAAGTGGGAGGGGATGATGGCTGATAAGGAGTGATGAGAAGGTTAATAGTAATAGTAGTGCAGACTTTGTAAATAGTTGGACAGTGTTGAGAGAATTATTTGTTTCGCAGAGTGATGGTATCGAATCTCTTCTAGCTCTGATGGTGTTTTCTGGCTTCCAACAGGTATTTTATTTAGCAAGCGTTCGTCTGCGGGATCTCTGTATCAGGCTGGATATTTCTGACGAGCTGAGGAAGAAAATCTGGACCTGTTTTGAATTTTCACTGGTACAATGCTCGGAGCTCATGATGGACCGACATCTAGACCAGCTGTTAATGTGTGCTATTTATGTAATTGCAAAGGTAAAGTTCCACCAATTTCATTTAACTTGGAAGATTAAAAAAAAATACCTAGCGTTAATTAAAGTACTAATATTAGTCAGCTAAAGTACTAATATTAGTCAGTTAAAGTACTAATATTTGTCAATGGATGCCTTCTGTTCCAGGTTACCAAAGAAGACACCTCGTTTCAGAACATCATGCGCTGCTATCGAATGCAGCCCCAGGCCAAAAGCCACGTGAGAACATTTCCTTTGTTCCTGTATTCAATCATTTTCTTTTAATGACCCCATAATCCCTTGTAGAGTGGAGTCTGGGCAACTGAATGGAGCTGAGTGTTTACTGGATGGATGCCCTTCCTATCATCGATGTGGAGTTTTGTTCAGCAGATAACATTCTCAATGTGCCCAGAGACATAAATATCTGCCTGTACCTAAGGATCGAACTCACAGCCTCCTGATTGTGAGGCAAGAGCTCCCACTCTACATTCAATTGTTTTTTTATTGAGTTTGTTTTCTTCAATCAGCTGTTTTAGTTCAGCCTTCAGGGGAAAATTCCAGATAGTGACGTAGTCTTCAAGATTAGCACCCAATTTTATTGAAGGAAGTCATATCTGTCCAGTCCTACTTAGTTAAAAAAGAGCCTGGTATAAAACTGTTATCATTTTCTCTTCTGAAATAATTTTGCCTTTTTTTAAGGTGTACCGCAGTGTATTGATTAAAGGCAGAAGACGAAGGAATTCTGGCACCAACGACACAAACAATCCGCAGAATTCCCCAGTGGAGAAAAATAAGATCCGTAGTAAGTGAATGTAGTAAGTCGAAGACTAGAACTAGAAAGGTCTCCCACTTTCTAGCCTGCTGCCTTAACTACTAGTGTCAACTCTGAAGTCGACCTGACTGAGGCCATCTTTGAGGCTTCAGTGTTGCCACAACGGAGATGAGGGTTAGGGAGGGGGAATTGGAGATAGCTGGGGGTTTGTAGCCAAAACAAGATGCTTTCCTCTGGGAGCCAAGGACATTCCAACAGGTGGCTGAAGAGAGGAGGAGGAATGATGTTACCAAGCAACTGAACAGAACCTTGATTGGACCATGTGACTGTTTGTTTGGGAAAGAGGGAAAACTTTCACAAATTAGGAGAAAACCGCGGGAATATTCAGTTGGTTTTCACCAGCCTGTGCCAATATGATATATCCAATAAAGCTGTTCTTTGAGGAACCTACCTGCTTCAAGAGTTCTGTTTGCTATGAATGTATTACTTGGAACCCTGACAGCTAGATTTAGCCAGTGGTTTCATAAAACTGTCTCATCCAGTGAATCACAATCTGTCTTTGCAGCCAGCCGAGATTCCAGTCCAGTCATGAGATCGAGTAGCACCCTGCCTGTCCCACAGCCGAGTAGCGCTCCTCCGACACCAACGCGACTGGCGGGAGCCAGCAGCGACACTGAGGAAGAGGAGCATGGAGACCTGATTCAGTTTTATAATAATGTCTACACAGACAGGATTAAAGACTTCGCCCTGAAGTACTCCTCGGCCAAAGGAGTAAGTAACGCCTTCCCCCCTGCCCTTCCTTCTTCAGAATAGCTAAGCTACTATCTGTCTGATTATCAACTGGAGTTACTCAGCTTGTCCTGCCATTACAATATTTTGCTTTCTTAAAAAATAAAAACAATAATCTATTTTGGGGGGCATGCGTGGATATTGACTTGTAATTTGGGCAGAAACTGGAAATAATAAGAAAAACTCTTTTAAACCTAAGCGCATTGCAAATAAATCTCTTAAGATGAATAAAACCATCTCTACCTTACAACAAAATGGAACCATCTTATATTTATCCCAAGGAATTCTTGTATCCTGTAGGCTAAATTTTAGAAGCTGATAACTCTGAAAACTTGTCACAATGCTCATAATTTCCACAAATTGCTCAGGACCATTAATGTAAAAAAACAAACAACTAAGTGGATGTGTTGTGGTGCTTCAAGTTGCCAAATGTGTTCTACTTTCTTTCTTTTTTTTGTGCTTCCTTGTTAACTGTACCTATATTTTATCCCTCTCCTGCATCAGACTGATGTTCCTCCCTTGTCTCCATTTCCATTTGTGAGAAGTGGCTCTCCACGCCGAATCCAACTGTCTCAAAACCACCCAATTTACATTTCCCCCCACAAAAATGAGTGCGCAGTCTCTCGGCGTGAGAAAATATTCTACTATTTCAGCAGCAGCCCATCAAAGGTAAGAAGATTGCTCAGTATTTTGAAATCTTATATGTCATTTTAATAAATCAGTAACTACATGATTTAGCAAGCCATGGCTGACTAGATCTGTTAGTGAATATCATTATTTATATGGCAGAGGGAGAAAGAGGGAAAAAAAATACTTGGAAGATAAAATGCAAAGCTTTGTTTCTCCGTCATATTATTCAAACATTTAATGTTTTTTCCAAAGCGGTAATTGTTAGGATGAATGTTGACTGGAGCCTCTTTAAAAATGAAACCAATGATTTTTTTTTAAAAAAATGCTATTATTTGAACCGTGAGGATTTGAGATGTAATCTTGAAATATTAATTTACAGAGGAGGGAACTGAAGCAACCTCAGCCATGTTGCTTAAGGGGATTACAAGAAGTTCAACACAATGTCAGTCGTTTAAATGAGCAGTGAAGAGATTAATCTTTGCAGCTGGATATTCAGGGGGATAAAAAAATTGACCAGTTTTTCTTGCTCATTGCACGTTTCAGAGACTTGAAGAGATTAACAGCATGATCAGAACGGGGGAGACTTCGAAAAAGAGAAGCATCGTCTTAGAAGAGGAGGCCGAATCGCCAGCCAAGCGCATGTGTCCAGAAAACCACACGGCCCTTCTAAGAAGGTTGCAAGATGTGGCCAACGACCGAGGCTCTCACTGACATCAAAGACTAACCGAGGATTGATTTTTTTTTTTTTATTGCCATCTGGGCTGTCTTTTAACATTTGACCAGTAATAATAGAACCTGCGACTTCCACATCTCCCAAGGCACTTTGGGGTGGGGGGGAGAGAGAGGCACTCCTGACATCCAAAGAGGAGCCCTCGGCTTGTGGAACCACGGACTGCCTTCTGCTCAAAGGCAATCGGGAAGTTTGAGCAGAAGCATCACTTCCACCCTCATAAAGCGCCAGTGGATTTTTTTTTTTTAATTTATTTGGTAGAAGGGATTGATTTTAATCTCAGAACTGGAAGACGAAATATTTTTACATTAGCCCATTAACATTTCTTTTCTTTTTTAAGCGATCTCATCCGGTGTCATGTTTAGAATCTGCAGTATTTTAATCACATTTGGAAATGTGGCAGTCAGCAGTGATGGAATCAGCTCTGTGACTAGTTATCTGACCCAGTTCAGAACTGCTGTGAACCTTTCTTTTAAATTAGGAGTGAAGATTCTGGAATGTTTGTCAGGCAGTAGTTAAAGCACACTGGAGACAGACCAGAAATTGAAATGGAGGGGATTAGAGGACTTAAACCTTCCCTCCCCTTCTTCTCTTCTTTCTCTTCTCTCCTCCTCTTCTCCTTCTTTGCCCTTCAGGTGATATGAGAATATTATGTATATATACCACACTTTTATTGTATTTTAGTTGTGCAATGTTTCAAGTCAGCGCCTACCAGCAGGTAGCACTTCACTAGTTCTCAGATGCAAATTAATTTTGCAAACTTGACAATGGCACTTTTGAAAAAAAATTATATATATATATATATAAATATATATATATATATATATATATATATTAAAAAAAATAGCAAACCCTAAGATGAAAAGCTGTGTTAAACTGCTTGAATTGTATTTATTCTGGAAGCTCACAGAAGTCATACTGAACTCCCACGTATTAATATTTTAAGGTAGGACTGTTAGCCTTCCCTGTTTCTTAGCTTTATCGTAGCAGTTGGTTTTGTCTTGCCACTGGTCTTTTTCAAAACGAGGAAAACATTGGCCATCCTGGATTATCATTGCAGCTGTTTGATCCATTGGAATCTTTTACTGCTTAAAATGGAAGTCAGGAAGAATGATGTAGAAGAAAGATCTGTTCTTACTGAAGAACAGGCCCACCATCTAGTGCACTTGTGATCACAATGGCTCACTAGCATGCAATAAGACCATTTCCTAGCTTTCTTAGGGATGCCATGGATTAAGCCTAGGACTCTATGCATAATTTGGACTGCGGTATTCATGTGGTTCCTAATACATGCTGAAAAATTCAATTTTTCCCCCCATGAAGGAAACAAATTGAATCTGTAGAGAAGTTAAAAACAGTATTTGGGCAATTGGATGGTCACTTTGAAGACTAATACGATCTCGCTTAGTATTGCCAATGTTTTGCCCTGGATTGCATTTGCAACAAGATCTGCGCTGCTCTTAAAATTGCTCCAAGGAGATATAAATGTCGACATTGGAGGAAGGATTTTAGCTTTAGGAAATGATCAACTTGACATAAACCGAATGCAGGGAAGTGGCCATGAAATGGGGCAAGATTTGGTGCATGTAAGTTTGGCCTGTTTGTGTGATCAATAAGTTTGATAAAGGAACAAAACCAAAAAGGTATAATTTTTTTAAAAAAACCTGCTAATTCAGGCTTCCATTCAGCACTTTCAGCGGCTCTGCTTTTTGTCATCATAGCGTCTCAAAGGGGGGGGGGGATTTTGTGTCCCATAGATTAAGCCAGGGGTCCCCAAACTTGGCAATTTTAAGGCTTGTAGATAGACTTCAACTCCCAGAATTCCCCAGCCAGTTATGGAGTTGAAGTCCACAAGTCTTAAAGTTGCCAAGTTTGGAGGCCTCTGGATTAAGCCATAGTTAAATAGTGTAAAAACCTTCCCTCATTTAGTAGACTTTGGATTCAAAATTTCCACCCAGTCATCTTCTGAGATGAGTCTCTTGTATCCAGAGTAGTGAAAATGTACTTAAATTTACCGAATGATACCATTATACAAACGGTGTATTTCCTGATTTAACAAACTTTGGGGCATAACAGAAGCTCTTTTCCATTAAATGGCCTGTTAACTTGAGGTTTTACTGTATTTGGAAAATCCTAGAACAACTAAGGACTTCTTGTCAGCGTTCCAAGTAACTTTTACCTCCAAATTAAAAGACCCCCCCAAGACTGTCATCTTCTCAATGATCCATTTTGTCAGAGATGTCATCCTGGCTTCCGGGGGACGAAGTGGCTCAGTAGCTAAGATGCTGAGCTTGTCGATCAGAAAGGTCAGCAGTTCGGCAGTTCGAATCCCTAGCGCCGTGTCACAAAGTGAGCTCCCGTTCCTTGTCCCGGCTTCTGCCAACCTAGCAGTTCAAAAGCACGTGAAAATGCAAGTAGAAAAATAGGGACCCCTTTGGTGGGAACAGCGTTCTGTGCGCTTTTGGCATTTTAGTCCTGGCGGCCCCATGACCATGGAGACGTCTTCGGACAGCGCTGGCTCTTCGGCTTTGTAACAGAGATGAACACCGCCCCCTAGAGCCGGAAAGGACTAGCACGTATGTGCAAGGGGAACTTTTTTTACCTTTATTGGCTTCCAAGCTGACATATTAAATTTGCAAATATTTTATCCCAAGAAAACAACCACAACGTGGACTTTCTGCCATGATTGGTCTTTATTTTTTTTTTTTAAGATGTCACTAGTAACACATTAGTCAAGCCATCTCAAGCATGATTCCTAAGTCAACCTACCCTAGATTCTCTTTTAAGATTTTATTAAAACCAAGACCTCTAAAGGATTTTGATTTTTTGTTTCATTTAAAAAAACGCCCCCACACCTTTCCTGACTAACGTACTATTTAAGGCTGCCTCTAATATTACTTTAACACATCTTAAAGGTTATTTGAGTTAAGATGCATGCAACTATCACAATGGAAGAGTTCTCGACCCAAGCTCCCTTTTGCAGTAAAATCTTTCCTCCTATATGATCCTTGCAGGCAATTTGGTTGTAGCCCAAAAGGCTATGGGGCAAGTTATGTTAGAAGCAGCCAGTAGTGGCAACATCTGTAAAGGAGAAAAGGGAAGAAAAAAAAAAATAGGTACACGTCGTACATAAATCAGTCTCGGCCTTCCTACCCCTAGAAGGGCTGGAAGGGATTGGAACCAAGTATTTACAAATTCCATATCCTAATATATTTACAATAGAAACCAATGCATTTAAAAGTTTTTAAATATAGTGTTTTCCTCTGCTATATTAGTTTACACAAACACAGATTATCTCTGGAATGAGTTTTTTCCACCCGCTCTTTACATTAAAAAAAGAAAGAAAAGAAAAGTTTAAAGAAAAACTTTAAAAAGGAACCCAACCGAGAACCACGAGCTACCTTTGACTCCTGAGCCATTCATTACCCAACGCACGGGATGGACTTCCGTACAGAAGCCCGGCCTTTTTAATCAGACCTACTTTCAAGCTGCAATTAAAAACTCAACGTAAAAACATCAAGGAAGAGTCCAAGCCACCCTGGTGAAGACAGGATTGCTTTTCAGTCGTTTGCTAGCATTTACTCTTTACTAATCCAAAGTCAAGGAGGAGAAACCACAGTTTTAGCTGTTGGGCTCTGTTTACGTTCCTCCTCCCGGTCAAAAGGGTGGAGTGTGTATCGTCCTTTCCCGGCAGCTAGGTGGGGAGGGTCTTGTCTTCTTTGCTGAAAGGTTGAATGGAGCCCGGCTTGACCCACGACAGGCCTGAGACTTGCGTGTTCTTGCATTGCTGGTCATCTCCTTTCTTCTAGGAAGAAACAAAGGGGGGAAAAAAGCATCTGGTTGCAAACTTAAGTCATTTTGTTGTCTTCGGCAAGCCTTTCTTTGTTCTTTAATGTACTCCCCTCCTTGCTCAGCTGAGTAATCCACAATGCAGCTGGTTCTAAAAGGAATTAAATACAACTTCTCTGCAGCTCCAGTGTCAAAATTTAGTTTAAACCAGGGGGTGTCCAACCTTGGCACCTTTTAAGACTTGTGGACTTCAATTTCCAAAATTCCTCAGCCAGCCCTGTGAGTTGGAAGTCCCCAAATCTTAAAAGTTGCCAGGGTTGGACACCTCTGGTTTGAACTATATTTTCACACTGAAGCTGCAGATCCGTGGACTTCCCAGAATTCCCTCAGCCAGCATGCAGTTCTGGGAATTGAAGTCCACAGATCTTAAAGTTGGCTGTGGAATTCTGAGAGTTGGAAAACTACAAGCCTTAAAAGTTCCCAAAGTTGGACAACCCTGGTTTAAGCAATGTGCAACCATGTGCTTATCTAACCACTGTTTCATTCTAGCCACTGTAAACTTGTACACACACCCCAACACACACACAGAATCATCTCTTATCTCACAACAAGCTTACACAAGGGACTTTCTGCTTGATTCCTTCTGGCATAAGGAGTTTGCCTCAGTTTCTTTCAATGCAATAAGGCTGATTTCTCCCCGTTAAATCTTTTTACAATTGCTATAAAATAAGATAAATGCTCCCTCCGTACCTTCTGAGTCAACATCTTCTCTCTTACTTCGTTGTGTACAGCTGGATTCCAAGGAGAAAAGCTGCAAGACGCAAGCAAAATGTCACCAAAGTTTCCAAAGCTAAAGGCAGAAGGTCTACTTAGTGGAAGTACGGTTGCCCAGCAGAAGTAAAATATGAAAATTAATAACCCACTATCCTATGCACATCTACTGGATGTTTACAATGTCTTGAAGGATTTCAAAAGCTTGCAATGATTATTATTACTATTTTTTGGCCACGTGGAACATTAGTGTAGTCGATTGTAAAAGCCTCCAGTTTGCAAACACTTGTAAACACTTTAGAGTCAGTCTAAATCTACATATAATTAAGAGAAATACAGGTAGTTCTCATTTCGCGGCAAAGTGGAACTAGTGACTTGGCCATTGAATGAAGATGTCGCTATGTGAAACCTTAACTCTGCTTTCAACCATAGTTCAGTTTCCATTGCTTTACAGATCTGTGGAGGTCATGAATGCAAAGATAGATCACTAGATTGCTTTTTCATCACCGTCATAGCTGAACAGTCACTTGAGGCTATTGCTAAATCAGAATTATCTCCACTTGGCCCAAACTACATGATGTGACTTGATAACTGTATTAAGGTTACCTAATTGCATGGGGGTCTTCAATTTTGGGGGGATCGAATAAGTGACTGCTGCATAATTTTACGCTGTCAACCACTTTACTCTTGAAGAGTTGAATATCTTTTTCATACCTAAGGAGAATAAAAATATGTTAGAACTCTCCTGGAAGGAACTGGAACATTCTATGAAAACATCTTGAAACAAACATAAGCAGATTTATTGCACATTTCACCCACCACAAAATATTGCCCAGAAATCAGAAACTCCAGGACTAAAAAAGGCATAACTATATTGGTAGTTATTGCCGTTAGCATGTCATTTTTTAAATTTATGTATCTAACTTATATAGCCGCCCATTTTACAAGCAAGCATTCTGACAATAAATACCTACAATTGTGAACAAATATTAAACATTTTTAAAAACTATGAAAACAGCTACAGTTATAATCTCACAGTTACAGGATATTCTTCCCTAATTTTGAATGTTGCTGAACTAGAGTGCCCAGCATCCTACAATTATTTCTGATTTACCAATTTCCAGGAGACACAGAGTTGAGACTCAGTGTCACCTGGATGGAGGAACAGGAACAGGAAGTGCAAAGTAAAAATTGTCCTGTGCACAAACTGGAGACCCAAAATGTTTTTATCAAACTGCAAGCTGGTTGCTGCTATATTAGAGGATACAACAAATTTCAGGGAGGTCGACAAATGAGGCACAGACAATTGTGTCAGGTTTCCAAGTGATGAAATCCATTTAAAAAGAAAAGCAAAGTCCATCTTCCCAAACAATTTCTTTTATTTAGGAAAACATCAAATTGGCAAAGTCTGTTGCAATTCTGGATCTGACACAACTCGGAATTACACCACATAATATTGGAAGTTAGAAACAGACCCCAAAAGTCACATTCCCCAATAGAAGTAAATCAATGTTGCCTGGTGTCATAAACCTCCACCTCAAGGCCTCAGTAGGGTCAGCTCATGTTCCCAGGGGAAGAAGAACCACCTAGCCTAAACAACTCTACCTCCACTCCTCCCACCTTAGGAATGTGGCAAGCCCGAAACCCTTCTGCACGTAACCACCAAAGAGTAAGAAAGAAAAGGAAGATATAATATGGCTATATAAAATGGCTACGCATGTCAATTTCGGACTTGACAAATTGATTCACAATAAAGTAGTCCTTGACTTACAATTGAGCTTCAGATTTCTACTGCTAAACAAAACAGTTAAGTAAGCTTTGCTCCATTTTACAACCTTTCTTGCCACTGTTGTCCAGCGAGTAACAACACGGTTGTTAAACTGAATCTGGCTTCCCCATTGGTTTTGCTTGTCGGGTTGCAAAAGTTGATCCTAGGAGCCTGGGGACTGAGTCCAGTCAGTTGCCAATGGTCTGAATTTTGATCACATGACTGTGGGGAAATTCTGCAAGTGTTTGTGAAATTCTGCAAGTGTTTAAGTGTGAAAAACGGTCGTAAGTCACTTTTTTCAGTGCCACTGTAACTTTGAACTGACCCAAAATGAATAGTTGTAGGTCGAGGACTACTGTAGTTTATGTAGAAGGGGATTAACCCCTCCTAGAATTCCTAGAAGAGGTTAATGAAAATAATTTTGGAACTAAAGCAAACAGGAAAACCACTAAGTGCACTCGGCCCAAGACATGCTCATATAATAAGAAAAAAAAAGCCATACTCAAAAAACAGTACATAATGGACTGCAACTTCCAGAGAAGGTTCCCACATTCTCCCACTCCCCCAATAAAAAGAACTCACAGCACAGCAGATTCAGGGTTCAGAGGGTTGGTTGTGTCGATCTTGTAGAAAACTCTGCGTGCGTACATCAGTATTTGCCATATGTGGTTGTGATTGCGCCTTTAGGAGAGAGAGAGGGAGAAAGGCCAATCAGAGCCCTTGTCAAAGGCACCTCTTTTCTCTGAGCAGTGCCCAGGTTCAAGACCCCGGCCCATCACACTCACCTCCACTTGGCAAATGCTCTTTTCACATCCAGTTCCCCCGAGACAGGGTCCACGAGCGGGTGGAAAATGGGCAGATCAAAAATCAAGCGCTGTGAAGAGAGAAAAACAAAGATGCGAAACACGTAGATTGGTTGATGAAGTCCATTCAAAAGAATCAACCATTTCTCCCCCCTCCAAAAAAAAAGTTTCCTTCCTTCACCCGAGTTAAGATGACTCAGTAAACTATTACTAGGTCCAAGGGTCAGGTTGCACATTGGCTGCTAACCCTTTCGTACTATTTTTGAGCCTTTAAGGGATGGCATTTAATATGCTGTTGGAGGATCTGAAAGACCCGGTTTGGAAACAGATCTTCCCGACAGTCATCAAAGGGAAAAATCTATCCATGTAACTATATTAAAAGAGTCAACACCACTTTGATGGCACATATAATCAACCTATCAATCAGTCAAGGAACGTCAACCCTAGACACAAATTTCTCAGTAGGCTATTGTGCTACTTTTCACTAAGTGGGCAACCATGCCAGGCATAATCTGGTTTTTACACTATACACTCGAGTTTCCGAGCCAAATGCCCTCAGAGCAGATTACAATCAAATTCACAAAATTGTATCTTTGTGGTTTGTAAGCGGAAACTGGAGGAATTCTTAAAAGAGTTTGAAAATGGATCCCAGACTTTCCTTAAGGTGTGGGGGAAAGAAGCAGGAACATTTTAGGATCATCTCGAGTGGAAGATAGATAGATAGATAGATAGATAGATGATAGATAGATAGATAGATAGATAGATAGATAGATAGATAGATAGATAGATAGATAGATAAAGAGAGAGAGAGAGAGAATGAGAATTGACAGGCAGGCAGGCAGACAGAAAATATTTTTTTTAATTCAGTAGTTTCCAGCAACCCTAATCACTTGAGAACTATTAAGCAGGGCCAGGAGGATTATCCCTGACTTTCTTTCAAGCTGAGCTCAGCCCCTGGTATCTACATAGATACTACGTTCTCCCATAATAGATTTTGTCTTCCCAATTTAGTCCATAGCCCTGTGAGTTCCCAATGGCTTCCTTCCAAGTAGAAACCTGCTTAGCTTTTCTTAAGGTCAACCAGATACTGCCACCTGCTATGATCTTTCCCAGTTGCCTTAGCAAGAAAATGGCCAATAAACTGAAGCAGCCACTCCCTGGAGTTCTCCCTTCATCAGGCAACGGGGACATCTGTGTCTCAGTATTACCTTTTAATCACATCTCTAATTTAAATAGCTTGACTTCAAAATTTCTTCGGTGCAAATACATCCACCATCCAGTGAATCAAATTTCAGTAAAAGCATAAGTGCGTCTCCCAAATCTTGAGTTAACTTTTTAAAAGTTTAGTTCCACTATGCAATAGATTAAATTACCAATAGAGTTACAGTACATTTTTAAAGAAAGTTTAAATGCACGATTACCTACAACTCTTCTAGTTGTTATATTTTAAGTTACCCATGTTTTACATGTAGCTTGGTTCCTCCCCAATATCGTTCTGAATTAAAAAGTATTTAATTTTCTTAGCAATGTAGCTGCAGGAAGCTAAAGATATTTTGACAATAATTTTACTGCCATAAACGTCTCTGAGTTTGGCTGGATTTCTTAGTCCCTTGAGATCTGCCAGAGTCAACCCAGAAATGGTAAACAAGGCAGTACTCTAAGCTCAGGAATGAAGGGGAGAAAACTATAATGCATTTCATTGTTACACAGTACAAGAAAGAAGGTAAATGGCTGATGCCAGGAAGAGGTGACTTCAAAATATTCTCATTAATAGGTTTGGACTTGGCACTAACAGAAAAGCCAGAAAATACCCTTTGTTATAAAAGTAATTGAGCTTTGAAATTCGCACCGTTGGGTGATAAAGACAGAAAATATCAGAGTCTTTTGGCTGTCTTCAATAAATCCACCAGGATTTCTGACTCTTAATAATTAAATGCAGAAAAAAATAACATTTGTCCTTTTGCCCACGCTAAGATGAAGAACACGCCAAGTAAACATGGCTAGATTTTTATATGAATAATACTTTTAGGTTAGCATGCAGAACAAATTTCTGAACTGAGAATGCTAAGTCTCAGTAAGGATTAACTAGTAAGTTTCTGGGTTGGGAATCTAAAGATTTTAGTATAATAGCAGCCTAACCACAACTACATACATGTGTTCAGATATAGGATCGCTGGTTCAAATCTCACCAATTTACAAAAGTGGTCTTACTTAGATAAGTCATTATCTCTGTTTCTAATATCTTGTATTTAGGTGATGCAGAGTATATGTGGCCCACTCCCTTTAATGAGTGCCAGCATGAGAAGTCTTACTGAACATTTCCAATTGTTTTATAAACTGTAAAACATCTGACACAGGTAGTTTATTTGCCTGCTTCTTAAATAAATTTATAGCTTGGAAAGGCTATTGCTTATCTCATATTTATCTATTCTACTAAAAAAAAAAAATCAGCTCCATCAGACTTTTCCCTTCTTCAAATGCCACCCAGCATCATTTATTGGTGCACAAAAGTGCATTAAGAGTTTTCACTGTCATATTCCTACTCTCCCCAAAATTTCCAGTCTGCTGCTTTAGAAACTGTGATTACCTTTTAGGAAGGATTACCTGAGTTTCCGCCCCAAACCACCTAAATTTTCCTCCTCTTCCCTCTGCAACCCTTTTTTTTTTCCCTTTAATGTTGTGTCATTCAGCATGGAACACATACAGAGGTGTCCTTTTCAAGGGCCAGAGGTAAGCCAATTTTGACATTTCTTTGGCTGGAGAGTAGGATAACATACTGTCCATAGATAAAGAACACAATAAACACCAGCGTTCTATAGGTACTTCCAAGTAAATATTGAGGCTGGTCAGTGAGCATTATTCAAATAATATTCAGGACTATTTGAGGGTTACTTACTGGGCAGTCCCCATCAGGATAATTGTCAGGGATGTAGATTGTAAACTTAAACACACCGTCCTGATATAGTCCGTGTCTTATGAATATGACTCCAAACCACACTGTTCAAACAACAACAACAACAACAAAACAGAAGAAAATGAGCCACTGAAATAACTGTGTATGGGAGGAAAAATAGAGCAGGACTGTCAGACTTACTTAATGCAGACTGATAAGAAGGCTGCACGTAGACTCCTGGCAGCTTCTGCTTCACAACCAAAGTACTGAAATAAAAGATACAATTAGAAACGCTTTTCAACTGCACCTTGGTGAGAACAAAGCCACCACTGACCTCTTCCTTGAATTAAGACATTTCTTCCTCAGAGCCAAAGGCCAAAGCTCTGCTCATCTGCCACAGCAAATCTAGAGCAGTCTTTCTCAACGGTTGGCAATGTGAAGAGGTATGGACTTCAACTCCCAGAACTTCCAACTTCCCCATGGCTGGTTGGGGAATTCTGGGAGTTGAAGTCTACACCTCTTCGAATTGCCAAGGTTGAGAAAGACTGCTGCAGGGTACACAGAGGGCACTATTAACCAGGATATACTTTAAACCAAGGGCCTTCAAACTTGGCAAGTTAAAGACTTGTGGACTTCAACTCCCAGAATTCCTGAGCTAACATGAGTGGAGGAGGAATTCTGGGAGTTGAAGTTCACAAGTCTTAAAGCTGTCAAGTTTGAAGACCCCTTCTTGAAACATTGGGGACCCAGTTACCCAAAGCATTAACTGAGATAGCTGGTAGAACTTCACCAGCTTTGAGGACTCGCAAAATGAGCCTATAAGACAGGTGTGCCAAGAAAGTGAGAAGTACAGCAAGGAAATAAGAGATGAAAATCACAGCAAAGGAAAATAAAGCTATGTTTTTTCAAAAGCATGCAGGCTTCAGGAAGCCTAACCAGGATCTGCTTCAAACTGATCTATTTGTCAAACTGGATTTTTGTAACCCCTTTTGCCTGATACAGAAGGATGACTTATGATATTTCTGATCTTTTTCGAAACGTTTGGGAGCATATTACATCATGCAATCTTGTTGCAGCTGGGAGAAGAGGGAGCTCTTGACAAGGAAGGGCATGTGTGAGAACAAGAAGAAGTTGTGTTCCCAGCACAGTGGCAGAATCTGACCCAGCCATCAAGTTAACAAAAGCAGGGGTGGCATTTTGCCAGACCAAGGAGATGAAAAGATTTCATAAATAAGATTTTGATTAGCTAAAATGCACATCTGTTAAAACTGAACAAAGCCAGTAGAGAAAGTGAGCTTTCTCACTGACTGTAGCACCAGCAAGGCCTGTGTTAATTCACACTTAAACAGGCCTATTCACAATTTTCAAAAGGGTTAATAAGAGTCTTAACTAAGCCAAGAATACACTGACATGGAAATAAATTTCTTAAATGGGTCAATTTGCTGTCCTTTTGAGCCAACAACGGGCAGCAACAAAGACACAACCAAAGCAGAGGACACCCTTCATCTAGTTTGTTTTATCCAATAGCCCATTTTACAATCAACTTATTTATAAAAAAAACATAATAGGTGTTTATGTCAAGGGAAATGCACCAGTGGTGGGATTCAAATTTTTTACTACCAGTTGTGTGGGCGTGGCTTGGTGGGCGTGGCAGGGGAAGGATATACTGCAAAATCCCCCTTCCCTCCCCACCCCACTAACCTGCTTTCCAGCTCTGTTCTCCTGTGGAGGGCAACCAAAGGAGACCCAGCCGATCAACTGGGACTCAATGGGAGGCGGAGAATAGATGGGGTTGGCGGGGCCAGTCAGAGGTGGGATTGGCGGGTTTACAAACTACTCAAAATTTCTGCTGCTGGTTCTCCAGAACTGGTCAGAACCTGCTGAATACCACATCTGAAATGCATCCCTTCATTCATAACCTATTCAGAAATTGCTTTTCAGTAGGGATTGGAACTGGTGCTGATCAATTTCTTCTCTTTTTCAATCACATACTTAGGATATAGATCAGCAGATGATCGAAGAAAAGAACTGAATTTTATTTTACTTAATTATCTATAAGAGCTTTTCCCCAATATGATCACACATACCCTCAGCTCCTGGAAAAGATATAATTCTGAGCCACTCCAACCATTCCCCGTGCTGGCTTGAATTCTGGAAGTTAAAATCTAACACATGGAAGGACAGATAAAGGGAATTTGCTATACATCTTTTCCAACAAGACATCTTTGAATTTGGCATCATCCTACTGGATGCTAAGGGGAGCTTGTTGTTATTAAAGTTGTATGTTGCCAACTCTCAAAACAATCCTGGGCAGCCTTACCTAAACTAGGAACTCTCCTGCAACCCTTCCAACAGAACTGATGGCGGAATAGTGAGATCTGATCCAGATTTGACCTGCCCAGGACACGCTCTCTCTCTCATTTGCCTTGTTGCATGTCAACATATTTTTCTGATCACAAAGCAGAATGCAATCTAGAGATTCAAACTCATGGTATCCCACTGCATCTTAAGAGCACCATGAGAAGTTTTCCTTTGCCAATCCTGAACCTCCCTTACAAAAGATTGCAGTATTATAAATCGCTGATCTATCAGACCGCTGGCTTTTCGAGAATTCCATGGAAATCTTGTAACTCTCCAGAAACCTGCCCATCAACTCCTGGAAGAAGATCAAAACCTCGGGGAAATTGCCCCGAATCCCCTACTATGAAAGCCAACGACAAGACATACTATTCTGCCAGCAGGGAATATTCCAAATAGAAAGGTCCATAGGAGGCATGGGTTCCGTTTGTAGACTGGGCTGACAGGGCAGGAGAAGCAGGCTTGGTCATCGGCATGACATTTTTGGGAACGGAAGGCAGCTGTTTCTTGGGAGCGGCACGCAGAGGACTGGTCTTCAGCTCACCAAGCAGAGCTTTTTCTTCCGTTTCCGGTTTCTGCAGGAAGGAGGCAAAACAAGAAAAGTAGAATTCCAGCTGCAAAGAATATAATTCAACCCCACTCCCGTAGCAATTAAGCAGATTTGCATCCAGCAAGTCCCAATGACTCAATTCACTGAACGCTGCTATGCATAAACCAACTATGGCCAAATATAGATTGTCATTAGCTAAACAAGACACCCAAGCCTACTTTTTAATAAGAATATCACTGTCAACCTATCTGCTTTGCCAGATCCTTTTTTAAAAACTCTTGGCTAAGTTCTAAAGGATGGGAGAAGCCCACAAAAGCAAATTCTCTTTTGAAGAAAGGGATGTCCAGGAAGGTCATTCTGGAATTATAGGACTGAAGAGACTACTTTTTAAAAAAAAATATGCTTTCTACTTAATTACACAGGAATTAGTTTTTTAAAATGACTGAAGTTTACAGTTCAGAACATGCGAAAAATAAAATAAAGAGGAATGAACAGCAGATAAGTTACCTTGCGTGTAGAATTTGCAGACATGCTCCAGAAAGGGTTCATAACGTGTAGCCCAAAACACCAGGTAGAATTGTACTATACTTCCCAAGCATCCAACTTTCTACAGTTACTTTCCAACCTGAAAACATGAAAGTGAAGTTAGTGACTCAGTTCCCACTGCTCTGCTCAAGAGAGATGTTCTTACTTTAACTGCCCATGGGATTTAGCTGTTTAAGTCTCTGGTATTTCACCCAGAAGGAAGCTCATATTCTATGAAATATGAATTAATCGAACTAAGCTAGCCTTCTCAGCAAACCCATATTCCTAATTCCCTTTTTTGGGGGAAATGTAACAAATATGGTGGAATCAAGGTTGCTTGCTGGAGAAAATTGGCACATTAAGGAGGGATGCTTGCAACAGCCTGGAACAGGAGATAAGACATAAAGACAAGGAGGTAAGCCATGGTTATAAGTCAAGGACCACCTGTATGTACACTACAGTGAAAGTGAGATCGGTATCCAATGTGTATTTCACCAGTGTGTTCCTTTTCGTGGATGTCTTTCAGAATTGCTTCCCATCATTTAAAAAAATAAATAGTAAGAGCTACACTGAAAGATTCAGAGAAATTCCAGATGTGCTTAAGCCACAGGCTGGCACGCTTAGCTGATGCTTCCCTGCATGGATCACAGAAAGCTCCATTTATAAAATGTTAGAAAATAAGGTATCAGAATGGCAAAAATGCTATAAGGATTTTGCTTACAGGATGATGACTCAACACTTGAGCTCAAACATCACACAGTCATTCACATCTTCATTTCTGAAACCAGATTCCAGCAGATTTGGTGGAGGCTAATTTTTTTGTTGTCGTTAAGGCATTCCTAAATTATCTTGAATAACGAAGAAATAAATGTGGTTTTCCCCTCCCTCTCCTTGGAATGCGTTTGTGCTGTTCAGAAATCACAGGCACAATACCATTTTCAGGGAACGTGATCTCACCTAAAGGGCACGTAAAACAAAAATAGGCCAGCCAAGGAACCAACAGCAGGTTCGACTTGTCTGCCCACTCCGTTGAAAACGCCAACACACCGGTTTTTTTCGAACACCTATTTCCTATTTCCACTGAAAGGCTGTGGATACTTTTGTGCCTCCCTCCTCAAGTTTTCCGATTAAGAAACAAGGATACGCCCGTTACACTTCAACCAAAGTTTTGACTGCCACACAAAATAGATGCAGAAATGTGTTGGATGAAGCTGCCCTGCCCGGATACAGAGTTCAGGTTTTCACAAATAGATAAATCCCAGGAGGGAAATTGACAGAGAAGAAAGGAAAGAGGAAAATATATTGTAAAAAAAGAGAGAGAGAGAGAGACCCAGAACTACAGATTTAGGATTAGGATGAAGCACTCGAGAGCTTATTCTTATATCCAAGAAAATTCCTTGCATTGTTTTTCCTCTGGTTTGTTTCTTCCTGTCCAGAAGGCCTAACCAAGTCATATACAATTTCAGGGGCAGCCAAGAACTAGGAAGGGCCTTCCAGAAGAATCCGGAGAAGCCGTCATAAACAAGTTTACTTAAGAAATCGGGAAGTGATTTAAGGAGAGCCAGACAAGGCCAAATTCCAAGGATCTATTTGGTTTTCCGCTGCAACCCAGCATGAAATTCACTGGTCGAAAATAAGGACAACTGTTCTGAGCTTTCTACGATCCTACACCTGTACCTTCCCCAAAAGATGTATGCTCAAGTTAAATCCATTTCCACAGGCATAATTCTTCTGTTGGCTGCAGGGAGTTTTACAAGAAACTGCAACTAGGAAAAAGTAGTTTACGTACAATGCTTAAGGAGGAATCTTTACCCTTCATTTTCTTTCTTTTTTCTTTCTTTCTTTTGCTCTCTCCCTTAATTTTTTTCTTCTTTCTGTATTCTTTCTCTTTCTCCTTCTCCTCCCTCTTTCTTCCCCTCCTTTTCTCTCGTTTCCTCTTTCTCCTTCCCTCTCTCTCTCTCTCTCTCTCTCTCATTACAGATAATCCTCAACTTACAATGGCTTGTTTAGTGACCGTTCAAGGCAGAGATGGGATTCAGCAGGTTCTGACCAGTTCTGGAGAACCGGTAGCGGAAATTTTGAGTAGTTCAGAGAACCGGCAAGTACCACCTTTGACTGGCCCCGCCCCCATCTATTCTCCGCCTCCCATTGAGTCCCAGCTGATCAGCTGGGTCTTCCATTGGCTGCCCTGCATAGGAGAATGGAGCTGGAAAGCAGGTTAGTGGTATGGGGAGGGAATGGGGGTTTTGCAGTAACCTTCCCCCGGGAGTGGGATTTCCTACCATGCCTACCAAGCTACGCACACAGCTGATCTGCTGGGTCTTCTTTGGTTGCCCGGCACAGGAGAAAGGAACTGGAAAGCAGGTTAGTGGGGTGGGGAGGGAAGGGGGATTTTGCAGTATCCTTCCCCTGCCACGCCCACCAAGGTAAGCCACGCCTACCAAGCCACGCCCACAGAACCGGTAGTAAAAACTTCCGAATCCCACCACTGGTTCAAGGTTACAAGAGCTCTGAAAAAAGTGACGGGGGATTATTTTTATACTTGCAACCACTGAAAGCGCTCCCCCCGGACACCTGATCAAAATTCAGAAGCTTTGGCAACCGACTCATAGTTAGGATGGTTGACAGTGTCCTGGGGTTATGTGATCCCCTTCTGCAATCCTCCGACAAGTAATTTGGGAAGCCAGATTCATCCAACTGTATGACTAACTTCACTGCAAAGATTCACTGAACTGTGGCAAGAAAGGTCGTAAAGTGAGGCAAAACTCGCTTAACAAAAGCAACATACAAATTTTGGGCTCAGTTTTGATCATAAATTGAGGACCACCAGTATAACTCTAGAAGCCAATATTTTATAAACCCGATAAAGAAATAAAATAAACTCCCTTTGCACCTGTTCTCACTCTTAGGTAGAGCCAGTCCCAAAAATATATATTCTATAAACTAAATCAGCTGATTTGTTTAATTTCAGTTTGTTTGTTTCTAATCTCAAGTTTGCCACCTGTTTGCTAACATTCTTCCTCTTGTGTCTCTATACCCTGAAAGAAATATACTGAGTGAAAAGCAGTTTTTTGTTTGCTAATTCCAACTCAGAAGCAGAATTAGCGTGGAAAATCCTTGATTTCCAGAGATAAGCTTCCTCAGTCAAATACTGGGCATCAAAATAACCTTAAATCACCTTCAGAGGAAATCTTTTGAAAGGTTAGAATTAAGATGGAACTTTTGGAATAATGAAATAAGATATGCGATGAAATCACAAATGTGACAGATAAAAGTATAATGAATATGAAGATGTGAGGACGATTTATATAAAATAAATTTGAAGAATATAATTTTTTTTGAAAAAATGGATAGAAAATATGAAATGTAATGATATGAAATGAAATCAAATGTGAAAGATGAATATGTAACCAAGGTCATGTTTGTATGGAAATGTGAAAACCTGGAACCGTGCTGTTCACTAAAAGATGTTTTTGAAATATAAAAAATAAAAAAAAAACATTTTATAAAAAAATAACCCTAAATCGCTTTTTTAAGCCAAGAGGCTTTAAGCTGCAGGAGGATAGAAAGGTAATTTATAATTAACATTTTAACCATGACTCCATCACAATGGAGGGCCATAAGCCACGAATGATAAAACTGGTTGATGTGTACATATAAACCAAAGGAAAAGAAACCAACATTTTGAAGTGACCTTTGACACTTCTTATCCTAATAGGAGGAAAAAGGACCACTCTTTTCTGAAGGCCAGTTTTTGAAGTGTTTTGCAAGTCAAGTTTAGCCAGGGAGGCTTGCAATAACCAAGTCAGCCTTCATATAACACAATATACAACAGGCATACAATAAATTGGTGAAGAGTACTGTCTAGAAACCAAGAGACTGTTAGCTCTAGTGATTTTGGATCAGCTGGTCTCTCTTACCTCAGCCCACCTCACAGGGTTGTTTGCTAGGGTGAGTGAGTTGGGAAGCCCTGTATGTTTTCTTAAAAAATAAAAATTAATTTAGAAAGTGCGTAAAAATATAACACCTCACAGGTGGAAAAAACACCAAATCCACTAAATACCTGGCTGACTACCTGACCAACTGTGACATAATAACAATCTGTTATACCCATCATGACTACAGTCCTCCAAGCAACAGCTAAAGGACTCCTTCAATATTTGGAAATTTTGAATTTATTAGACCTACAACCTCTCCTCCTCCCCAACATACACCTTGTTTAGACCTTCTTACATACTTAGGAGCTAATTTTTAGGTCCATAGGTCAGGATTTGAATTATTTTCAGCAGGCTGTAAATCTAGCTGCACATTATTCATAATATTCTGGCTGACTATGCTCCGTACCATAATAATAATTATACTTCACAACCCTATCATCATCATAATATATTCCCTGTAACTGGGCTGGGTGGCTTTGAGCCAGGTCTCTCTCGCTCCCTCTCTGAGCCTAACTCACCCAACAAGGTGGATGTTGTGAGTTTGAATGCGCACACTCATACACACAGGTGTTGGGTGGTTATTATATCTTATATCTATATATTATCTTTGTGTATTTCTCATATACATACGTGTGTATGTATATGTGTGTACACGTGTATATATACATATATATATATACATATGTGTGTATATACATATACATATACACACATATATACATATATATACACACACACATATATATACGTATACATAAATACATACATATATATGTGTGTGTGTTTTTAAGTTTTCGTGGGTACTTACATGTGTGTGTGTGTGTGTGTGTATATATATATATATTTGTTTTTTGTATTAAAAGTAGATTATAATGGACATCATGCATGCTTGCTCAAGGATTCCTTCCCCCCCCCAAAGTTTCCTCCCTGAGCATAATTTCAGGACAAAGGGTGAGACAGATGTAACATGTAAGCCTACTTTAAGAATATTTTGCAATTTCATCTGTCACAGAACTCCATCCCAGAGGGGCAAAATATTCCCATCTCTGCTATTAATAAAGCAACTTTGTTTCTCAGCTTTTGTGCGTACCCCAGGTTAGGACAACATAGCAGGTATTTCAATACGTCTAAAAATATACATGTAGCTTCCTCAGCCACCATATTGAGCTCAAAATTTAAGTTGCTCAGTGGGGACATCAGTTGAGTTTTGCCGCGTTTTACAAACTTTTCTTGCATTTGTTAAGGAGATCATTGTTAATATGTTTTAAGCTGTAGTAACACCGTTGTTAAAGCGGAATCTGGCTTTCCTATTGCCTTTTCATCAGGTCACAAATAGAGGATCGGGAACATTGTCATAAATTATGAGCCGTGTCAAGCATTGGAATTGTTAATCATTGTGGGTGCTGCCAATTGGTCCTAAGTGGAAAAATGGCCATCTCACTTTAGGTCATCTGTAACTGATAACGTCACTAATGAATTGTGCAAGAAGTGAACACCGTAAAAGGCAATCCGGAATGGATTTAGCCTTCACCTGGCATGATTGTTGCTGCATGGCTTCCGAGAGATGCCAGCAGCTTCTTGGGAGAAGCTCAACCCCTTGCAGCTAACATCCATACACGATTAAGTGAACAAGAGCATCACCAAAGCACCGAAGGACTCCTTGAAGGAAGCGGACTCAACTCCCAGCAAATTCCCGGGAGACCACAAGCACACTCCACGCCCCGCCTACTGAACATCGCGCGCCCAACTGAAACAGCACCCCTTGATGGCGGAACGTCTTCTCCTCCCACCAATGGGAGAGGCCGCGGATCAGCGGAGCGGGGCGACCGAATGGAGGGCGGGAACTGTATCGCATCTTCCGCCTTCCCCCGCACGCACACAAACAAGCCGCGGCTCAGGCGCGCGAGCCAGACCAGCCCTTCCCCTCCATCCTCACGTGCTGCCTCCTGTTTTTTCTTTTTTTTTTTTTTTTCCCCCCTCAGAGAAGCCGATGCTGGCGGCGAGGAAGAGCGACCAGGCTACGGCCGAAGGAGGGCGGTCCGCCTACGTCGGTTCCTTCGCGGCTCTGTTCACCGACTGCCGCTGAGGCCGCAGGTCGCCGCCCGCCTTGGTCGCCCCGGGTCTGCCCGGCGACGCTGATGAGAAAAAAAGGACGAGGAGGAGGAGGAGGAGGAGGAGGAAGAAGAAGAAGAAGGAGCACAGCTTCCCGGACCTCCTTCGTCGCCCCCGGCTCCGCCTCTCGCGGCCCTCTCCCATTGGGTGGCGAGGAGAGACGTTTCCAGCCAATCAAAAGGGGTGCTGTTTCAGTGGCGTTCGATGTTCAGAGGCGGGGCGTGGGAGGGCTTTGGGTCTCCCGGGGAATTCTGGGAGTTTGAAGTCCACGCTTCCTTCAAAGGAGTCCTTCAAAGGTGCTTTGGAATGAATGCCTCTTGTTACAAAACTTAATCGTGATTGGATGTTAGCCCTGCAAGGGTTGGCTTCTCCCAGAAGCTGCTGGCATCTCTCGGAAGCACAATGCACAACAATCATCCAGGTGAGGCTAAATCCACTTCCCCACCAAAGGATGCTTTTACAGGTGATCCTTCATTGACAACAATTCATTTAGTGACGTTCAAAGTTACAATGACACTAAAAAAAAGTGAGATGGCCATTTTTCACACTTAGGACCATTGCAGCACCCACAAGATTAACATTCCAATGCTTGACAACGGGCTCATATTTATGACCATGTCCCGGGATCTCCTTTTGTGACGCTGATAAAAGCAATAGGAAAGCCAGATTCGCTTAACAACGGTGTTACTAAGTTAAACAATTACAATGATCTCCTTAACAAATGCAAGAAAAGTTGTAAAACGGGGCAAAAACTCAACTGATGTCCCACTGAGCAACTTAAATTTTGAGCTCAATTATGGTGGTGGATGAGAGCTACCTGTATATTTTAGACGTATTGAAAAATACCTGCTAATGTTGTCCACTAACCTGGGGTACCACAAAAGTGAGAACAAGTTGCTTTATTTAATACAGAGATGGGAATATTTTGCCCCTCTGGGATGGAGTTCTGTGACAGATGATGCAAATATCTATAAGTAGGCTTACATGTTACATCTGTCTCACCCTTGTCCTGAAATTATGCTCCAGGGAAGGAAACTTTGAAGGAATCCTTGAGCAGCATCATGATGTCCATTATAATCTAATTTTAATACAAGAAGTAAAGCTGCTTTTCCTAACTATTATAACATTCAGTAAATGATCAGTCTCCCCGATATCCCTAACTCAGGAATTTTTCAGCCCCAGCAGATTTGGCCAGTGCCCATCTAGTTTTCATGATTGCTTAATTCTTTTCAACTTATTTCTGGACATTTTTTTTAGGCAAGAGTTCCCTCTAGCTAAATCTCAAGCATGTAACTGGAAACTCACAGAAAATACACCTTTTGAAAGAGACCTGTCATGTATTTGCAACCCTGGTTTGTTCAAAACTTCCTCCAATAATTCATGGGTTGAAGAGATTTAATTCCTTCAAAATGAATGCAGAATTAATTACTGCATTGTCAATTTTTGTTAGGTTGTGACAACTAAGGTATTTTTTGTGATGAATTCAAAGGGGCGTGGCACAAAAACACAGATAATCAGTAGAAGTCCCTTTATTATCTCTACCTTTGCCCACCCAATGTCCTGGTTACCTTCTGGATGGAGAAAAATTTCTCCCAGGAACAGCCTTTGGCTGCAGAGAATCAAGTCCAAAACGTGGTCAACAAAAACTGTAAGTCCAATCAAGGCAAAATGGGTTACTTGTCTGCAGGGCAGGAAAAAAGAATTCCAGATGTGAAGGCATGGTAATAACTCAACATGGTTGAGAAGATGCCAGGAACACAGATAAGCAAAGTCAACACAAGATAAACTCACATTTGCTCCAGCAGCTGCCGCACTCAGCATGCATTTCTTTTAAACACTTCCAGCCTGTGGCTAATGAAGGGAATCAGGTCCCTTTCTCCCCCCATAAGCCATGCCATCCATGTTGCTCTCTTCTCTGTTCCTCCCTGTGTGCCCTAGGATGAAAGAGGGATGGCTGGGTCTTCCTCTGAACTCCCTTGTTTCTCTCTCTTCCCTGCTCTGCCCAGCCGGACTTTGCCCTTCCCCAGTTTCCTCCACAGCCAAAGGAGCCATACTTCCACTCCCTGTCAGCCGTGTGTGTTTTTCTCCTAGGATTCAGACTCTGACAGGGGCATGATATTTTCAATGTAGTGAGACCAACATCATGGGTTGTCAAAGAATATGTTTAATAAAAAATAATTAAACTTCTCATTTGCTCTATAGAACATCATAGAAAGTAATTCAATAAATTACAAATAACTTTTAAGACGCTTGTTCAACTACAAGAAAGCAAATTCAGACTACACAGAACACAACTGGCAAATATTTGCAAAATGTTCAAGGAAAAAAAAATAGGACTAAGACGGATCATGAAGCCCAAAACAAAGAATAGGAATACAAGGCAATAACAACTAAAGTTATTTTAGTCACTACCAACATACACTTCTTCACCATCCTGGATATTTGTACTGAAATTTCAGTATTAATGTAATTCTAATGAAGATTCTTAACAATTCGTTATGCAGCCACACTTGCATATTGTTTTAGCTGACAAGAGTGCGTACTTTTCTTGCAACTGATACTGATTTAAAAACAATCTTTACTTCGTATTCATACTGCTGAAACTTTAAAATTGCCTTATTGTAGACAAAGATCACTAGAATGGTAAGCAAATTCACCATAATTAGGAAAATACTTTATTTCATAAATTTATTAAAAATTATGCTTAAGCTTTTCTTTCATGGGCAGGTATGTTGGGGGGTGGGATGGTACAAAGTGGTATTGTTGAAATACTCATTGACTAAGTCAACAATTGTGTTTGGAAAACTTTGGCTATATTGTGGATAACAATACAAGAAACAAAAGTGCTATATTACAAAGGGCGAAATATTAAATATGTAGTAATCATGATGAAAAATTGCTACCTCTTTCCTCGTGACATGTTTTGACTATTGCTAAGACACTGTATGAAGGACCAAACAAGTCATACTATTCTGAGAGGGAAATACAATAATCAGCACAATTCAAAATGATACTTTTATAACTGTAAATTTACATGTAATACTGCCTTCTACCCAAGGGAGTTACGATTTTGCATGTACAAATTTTGTTTTTATTGATAAAAGATTTGGTAAAAAAAACCCAACACAGTCTTGTTTACTGTACAAGCAAGCAAATAGAACCATATTAAAATACAGCTTTTGTTAAATTATTCCCTTTTGAAGAGGTTTCTCATTGACTATATACTGCCAGTATGTTTTATCCATTCCATCAACCTTTTTTTCTTTTTTGCCTATTTTGGACCTCAAATGAGATTAACACAATCTTCACACTTCATCTCAGTCAGTTCCACCATGTGGTGTGAATCTATGATTCTACCATGTCAGAGTAATAGCAGCTTCAGCGAAAATAATAATAAATCCTACCACACTTCAAATGTTAAGATTAATTCTACATAGTAAGGTTCTAAGGATTTATATTCAAACAGATGCTTTTAAGCACTGTTTATATCATGGTTTCATGTATACTTTTCTCACATTATCATTAAAAGTGCTTTAAAAGTTACAGGGCAACTCAGCATTATTATAATTATCCAATATACCCTAAACCTTGATTGGGGGGGGGGGGGGGAGGGTGTGTGTGTGTGTGTGTATGTGTGTGTATGTGTGTGTGTGTGTATATTATTATATATTATACACATATACATATATATATATATATGCGCTGTTCAGCTTCCTTCGGGTATTATCCCAAGTCATTGTAGTGCTTTTAAAGTTGTAGCTACAACTATATATATATATATATATGTTTTTTTAAGTTTTCGCGGGTACTTACATTGTGTTCAGCTTCCTTCGGGTATTATCCCACGTCATCGTAGTTGTGCTTTTAAAGTTGTAGCAACGTTTCAGCAGAATCTCATCTGCCATCATCAGGCTTCTGTACGAACTCAATACAGACGAACTCAATACAGAAACCTGATGTTGGCAGATGAGATTCTGCTGAAACGTTGCTACAACTTTAAAAGCACCACAATGACGTGGGATAATACCCGAAGGAAGCTGAACAGCATGCATGCTGTTATATATGCATAATATATGCATATTATGCATATATGATAAGTATATAATATAATATTATATTGTTCTATAATAATATAATATATAATATATAGTTAATATATTATATATAGTATATATATATATATATACACACACACACACACACACATATATACACATACACACACACATATATATATATGTATACACACATATATATATGTATACACACATACATACACATGCATATGTGCATATACATATAGACATACATATATATACACATATGCATGCACATATATTTCTCAAGCCTGTAAAGATGTGAGATTTTAAAATGTCTACATTTTCCCATACCATTATGAACTGGTAACTACAAGAGGTTACATGACAAAGACGAAATAGAAACTTGGACAAACAAAGCGAACAGTATTAACTTTGCAAGGATCTGAGTAGATCCTTGAAGTATGCAGTGTTTAGAGTGGCACTTCTGAGTTATTTCCACATGTGGATATGGCGCCTCAACAACATGAAGGCTGCAGATGGAGCGAAACTTAAAATCAGTACCCATGGCGCTGAAGACAGGAAAGGGATAATTTAAATAAAAGCTTTCCCTTTGCTAGAAGTAAAAAGAGTGCAACTGGTAATGATAAACTTCCCTTGCCAAATTTTAACATACGCAGGAGGCTTTTGAAAAAGCGAAGCATATAGGAAAACAAGCAGAGAAACCAATGTAAACTTTCTAAACTAACTCAGCTGAGGTAACAAGTAGCCAATTTCATTGGCTGAATGGGAAACTTTTTTTTTTTTATTTCACACACAGTTGTACCTGAACTGAGAACATCAACAGTGCATTATAACACCAGATCATTTCCATAGAATTAAAGCAATGGATGGTGATGTAGATTCTACAGCTTTCATGACATTCATTAGCTGCCCAAATTATTGCTGAGTTTTGATCTGTAAATTATAAGTGTCAAGGAGGCTGTAAAACTATATTCAGATTAAATCAATAATGCGCAAAAAGAACTGTGTTCACCGCAAATATATTAAATATACAGCTCTTACTTAGCTTTCTTTTAAAAAAATTACTCCCCCCACAACCCAAAATTATAATGCCTTTTTCCTGTAATTTTTCTTCTCATTTTTACACCATTGTGTATATTTTGATAGTACACAGAATTTCAGGAACTAAAGGAACCTCGAGAAATATTACATGCAAAATGTTTTTGTTTTTTTTTGAAAGCAGTTTGCACTTCTAAACAATACTGAAATGTTCGGTCAGTAAATTACTGATGCACTCACGCAACACTGTGTTATTTACAACAAAATAATGAAAGAACAACTTGAAAACCAGTTTATAATTTAAGTGCAGAGTCTGGGGGTGGTGTGGGGTGATAGGGGAATCAGTCTTCATCACTGGAGTCTGAATCATCCGAGGAGGAGGACGTACTGTCACAGCCAGAAGATGCGTCTGCCTTCTCCGAAGCTTCATCTGTGCTGTTTCCGGTGCGAGAGCTTGGCTCGGTTTCCCCCTTGCCGCCTTCTTCATCTGGAACCCTGGAATTTTCTTCCCTCTCTCTCAGAGGCTTGGTGAAGCCTGTGCCATGATTTTCACTGTTCTGTACATCAAAAATATTCGACTGGGACAAAGCTGGGATATGGAGATTAAGGCCTGGCGTGAGAAGCATTCCTGGGTAAAGTATATTGGACAAGAGTAAAGGGTTAAGAGCTAAGGAGCTGGCCGTGGTGCTGGCTGCCGAGGAGGTCGAAGGAGAACCCGAGACGGAGTTTTCTCCACCATTATGTGCACGGGAGCTTTCTGTCCTCTCTTGCTTTCCGTCCAGCTCTCTGGAGTCCTGTCCTTTCTTCTCCTCACAAGCAGGTTCAGTAGACTTGGTTAGAAGTCCTCGCATGCCGAGCAAATTTGGTAAACCAGCCATTCCTGAAAGTAACATGGGAAAGACGGCGGCCATGTTTTTTGCGTCGCCCGCCGTGTTCAGACCGGCAGATATTCCCATTAAACCTGTGGTCACCTGTAACGACTGAAAGTTTTGCAGGTTTTGCTGTAAGGCCTGCAGGGCTGAGATATCCACCCCTGGGAGTAGCCCGTTGGTCAGCAAAGGGGCGACTGGAACACTGGCTGCTGACGTTGCCGAAGCCGTAGCCTTGGCAATCTCACTTTTAGGCCGTCTTCCTCTCCTGCTGACTTCTTCTCGAACGACAGGTCCCGTGAGAATGCGGTCGAACATGCTTTCTGGAAGAAACCCCTGGTGAAGAGTGGGAAAAAGAATTGAATAATTTTATTCCGTGCCATTGTCTGCTCTGCATCACGATTTAGTGCAACACCCTAATAAGTAAAATAAGCAACACTAAGCTAATACAAAGTTACATTCATTATCTCGGGAATCTTCAAGGAAAGTCAATGTCATTTCCAAGTCCAACAATTGAAGACCTAATTTTTTTAATGGCTGTTGATCGCTTTTGTCAGCAGAGCAAGTAAGGCTCAAGATTTTTGGCTTTTCCCAACCATCTTTAAAAAAAAGGCTTTTTAAAAAATATGTGTAAATATACCATGGAGAATATTGATATGTAAGGATAAAAGATATTGATTTATAGCAAGAACAAGATGTAATGGTAAAGGAATAAGTAAATAAATATTCTGAAAAATGTGAGGAGATGCAAAAGATGTCTTGATGTTGATAACAATGTATAAAGTTTTATGTTTTTAAAATTTGAAAACTTAATAAAAATTATTTTTAAAAAAGGCTTTTCAATGATTCAGCTAATCTTCCAATTTAGCTGCGGAAACATCTATTCATTATTATACTCACCGACTGCTTAACAACATCTGCCCATTCAGGAGCTACACCATATTCTGAATTTTCCTTCAGGAATCTGCAGAGGTCTTTCAGAGGAGGAGCGAAGGCACCACCTACCTGTATCAGAAACGAGAAGGATATTTCTCAGTTCAGGTAGTCCTCGATTTAACAACAATTCATTTAGTTAGTGTTCACGAAGTTACATCAGCCCCAGAAAAAAGCAACTTATCTCTGCTTTTCACACTTACGATCACTGCAACATCCAGTGGATCNCCAGAAAAAAGCAACTTATCTCTGCTTTTCACATTTACGATCACTGCAACATCCAGTGGATCACATGGTCAAAATTCAAACACTTGGCAACTGGCATGTACTTATGACAGCTGCAATGTCCCATGTGATCCCCTTTTGTGACCTTCTGACAAAGTCAATGGAAGAGACAGATTCACTGAACAATGAACAACTGCAGTGATTCGCTTAACCATGGTAAGAAAAGTTGTAAATCAGAGCAAAACTCACTTAACAAATGTCTCACTTAGCCAACAGAAATTTGGGGCTCAATTTTGATAGTAAGTCGAGGACTACCTGTATTGAAAGAGCCTAGCAACTATTTGTGCTGATATGATCACTGTAGCAAAGCAATTACCTTTCTAGCATTTCTTCTATTTATCAGCTGAACGCGTTCTTCCCCAGTAAGGCTATTGATGTCCAGCTTATTAGGGTTGCGGCAACGGTGCCTTTTTTGTTTTGGTCTTCCTTCGTGAAGCTGCATTTTCTGTTATTCAAGAATTAAAAATAATAATAATGGGTCACTAAATGCTCTCAAATCTGTTTCCAAGTATTTCCAGGCTGCAGGTTGGAACTAAATCCCATGGATTCCATCGAGACTTAAATGCAGAGTATTTATGCAGCGTAACGCAGCTGATATTGAATTTTGTAAGTTAAATAGTTCCAAACAGGCAAAACCCAATTATGTCTATACTTGCTCACAATTAAAAATCTACATTGAAAGATGTGAACCACACAGAAGGCAGGATAAATTCAAAGACCGCACCAGATGTGCAAAAGAAAAAAAGACACTCCTTTCCACCACACCAATAAAACTACTCACGGGGATAAAGGCTCCTAAATCTTCGACATAGTCAGGATGTTCATTGAGCCATTTTTCCAAATCTTTTCTCTTTGGGGCATCGTCGCCTGCCAGCCTTGTGCCATCTTTTAAATTAATAACTGGAACGGGGCTTTCCACATCACACAGGCCTTGCGATGGTGCAAACGGAAGAGGGGGCATTATGCCTAGACCAACCTGAGGGGTATTAACACCATGACAAACCTGGAAGAAAATAAATAAGATTATAAACACGAGGAAAAGCATTTTGCAATTACAATTGCTCGATTTTTTTAGTTCTGCAAATGTAAAAATCTCCTTCACAAGCACACCCACACAAACAAGACAAATCCAAAGTTGAGGATGAGGCATGCTGTTTGTTTCTAAGGGCTAATGCCAAAATTAATATGACATGTTAGCTATGTGGCATATTCCCAAATTCCTTCTGGTCAATCTTAGGATGCCAAAGCCCTCAAATTTAACATTTCCAATTGGCTTCAAATACCAGCCTGGATTTACTCACATGGTTAGGTGTTTTGCTGCTATTTAAAAATAAGATATCAACTCCTTCCACATTTTTTCTTCTTCCTCTCCTCTTTTTCACGGCTGGCTGATCGTTGGTAATTACTCCATTTGCACAAGCGTTCGACTGCTTAGAGGTTCCTAATGAAATGGAACATACAATTATCAGCTGAAAGAAAAATAAAACTGATCAAACTTCCAGACAGAATCTATGATGGCAAGAAAAATAGGGCTGTGCAATTGATTTGGCAAGCAGTTGTCTAAAACATAGAAATGCATTTTCTATGTTTTTTTTCTGAAAATTATTGTTATCATCCCAGCCTTTTTCCAGAGTTATCTGACTGATGCAGGGTTACAAAGGAAGCAAGAATATAAATCTGAATTTAAAAATTAACATTTTCAAAAATTACTTGCAGAATCAGCTTTCATTTTTCCAGTTACTTTCTGGGGTGCCAGGCTTGGCATAACACTAAAAAAAAAAAATTGAATAGCTGTTATGGGGTAGAGTGATTTTGTGCCTCTTATCACTGTTTTTTTTTGTTGTTGTTGCAGGGATTGGGGCGTGGGAGGAGGGGATACATGTCAACAGGTTTAGCCACATCAAGGATCTTTTCAACACTGACAATACTCTGGGTGTCTCGGTAATGTGGTTTCCACCTGCTTTTCTGTGTCAGTTATTTTACAAGTATGCTGACTCATATAGCGCTATGTTCACTGGTAGTTAAAGAGAGAGAGAGAGAGAGAAAGTAACCTTGCTGTCACCCATTTTTTTAAAAAATCATAAGGAAGTACAAGGCAGGTGGGTGGCTGGCCACATGAAAGAAGCTGAGAAAGTTCGAAGGAAGGTTAGCCTTGACACCAAAGTAGCACTGATAGCCACAGAGATAGTAAATCCATTAGTTGGCTATTTGTAATAACACTGAAGTTCCATCACACCAGTCAACCCCACTTTGGTATTCTATGTGTGTGTGTGTGTATGTGTGTGTGTGTGCGTGAGAGAGAGAGGGGGGAAGGGAGGGAGGGAGGGAGGGAGGGAGAGAGAGAGAGAGAGAAACAGACAGACAGAGAGAGAGAGAGAAAGAGAGGGAAAGGAAGAAAGACAGAGAAGGAAATGAGAGGGAGGGAGGGAGAGGGAGGGAGAGACAGAGAGAGAGAGAGAGAGGGAGGGAGAACATGCAGCACTTTATATTGCCTGAAACTTTCTATGAAAAACCAGTGAATCTTTGTGGGACTTTTCAAAATGCTATGAAGTACTTTAAAGCTATCAGAGCTTATGACTCAGCTGAGCTTTCCGAAGTGTCCTTTCACAACTTCATATCCTATGAAACTACTGTAAAATACAGCAATAAAAAGTTACAACCACCATTTCATCATTTTCCTGGTAGCTTTGGACCTTACCCGACTCTGGCAGAGACTTTGGGAAATTGGCAAGGCTGGTCTCCGAAGCATTCTGGAGCTCATGTAGCCTGGCGAGGTACTGTTGCTGCCCTAACAGGCCATCTTCGCTTTCAAATGGCCTTTTTTGGCAAAGGCCCTGCTTCTGAAAAATTAATTTCAAACCACCTTCCTGTTGAGGAAATATTAAGAGTTAGCTGATTTCGTTGGGAAGAAGGAAGGATTTTTTTGCTCTTTAGGATTTACATGCAGAATTTTATATCCAGGCCCCCTCACCCCATTCCCACATGACAGTACAGGTAGTCCTCGGCTTAAAACCATTAATTACTAACCGTTCAAAGTTACAACGGCATTGAAAAAAGTGACTTAGGACCTTATGACCATTGCAGCGTCCCATCACATGATCAAAATTCAGGCACTTGGCAACTGGCGTGTATTTATGATACTTCCAGTGTATTGGGAGTCACGTGGTCCCCTTCTGTGACCTCCTGAGAAGCGAAGCCAACAGGGAAGCCCAATTCATGTAACAACCGTGTTTGCTAACTTAACACCTGCAGTGGTTGACTTAAGAACTCCCGCGCTTAGGAACAGAAATTTTGAGCTCAGCTTGTGGCTGTAAGTCTGCCTGTCTGAACAAGGACTGCCTGTCTGAACAATTGCATTTAGCCAAGTTTTCGATATCAAATGCATTAGATAGCTTCTATGAATGTGCATCAAAAGTGGAAATCCATAGATATGACAGAGACCAAGATGGAAAGAGGTTGAATGAATTCATCAGGTGTGTTACCTGCTAACTCCAGTGTGTAGAAACCTAAGGAGCTATGGAAATGTTTCTGACGGTTTGAGAATTTGAAATCATAATTAATCAAAAACTCCCCCTTCTTTTTTTTTTTAAATAAAAAAGATAATTCTAAGAGTAGTAAGTAATTACAGGCACCAGAAAAAAGCATTGAGAAAGGCCATTCAAGGAAGCAAGTCATCAGCAAAGACTGCAAAAGAGCAAGAAATGATGCCATGGGGTTGCCAGGTCTTTGAAAACGAGATTCTCAAAAGAGATAGAGGGGGAAGAAAAAAAAAATGCTTCAAAATTGCTGCTCCAAAATACCCGCAAGTATTTATGCCGAGGAAGTAAGATTGAGAGCAGGCAGCCACTTGTAGGTAAAGCATGCTGCACACCGCAATCGCAATCAGGTCCTAGGGCAATAAAAATAAACATACGTCATTGATTTTCACTGTAAACTCCTTTTCCTGCACATGCTTCTTCACCTTTGACATCTGTGCTGACTGGTCGCTTTCTTCTTTAACGTCTGCGCTTGGGGGAGTCGGGAGGCCGGGCTCGCTGTAATCTGCAGCGGCACCTGGGCTGTCTAGAAGCTTGGTGGTGTAGAAGGAAGCCACGGGATTGCTCTCGTAATTCCTCCTTGCCAAAGGCCATTTGCCTTTCAGGACTGTTTGGCAAATGCTATCCAGGCGGTTAATCATTACCCGATCCTAAAAACAAACAAGAGGTGGCTTGGAAATTTTAGAAATCCTCTCTCTCAGGATGAATGCGACTTGCAAACAGTCGGTGTGGAACGGTCAAGAGAAAGAAGGACTCTGATCAATTTAGGGGAATTTCTTTCCTGTTGTACCACAAAACTACCCTAAAGAGAGATTACAGAGTGTACCCAGTCAAAGGGACGAAAGCACACAAATATTGCTAATAACCACTTGTCTGAAATGCGATAGGTTTTCCTGATTGAGGAGAGGGTTGGATTAGATACAGAGTAGATACAGATTAACAGAATTGGAAGGGACCTTGTAGATCATCTAGTCCAACCCACTGCCCAAGCAGGAGACCCTACATCATTTCTGACAGATGGCACTCCAGTCTCTTCTTGAAGGCTTCCAGGGATGAAAGCCTGTTCCATTGGTTTCATCTGAAAATTCCTCCTTATATCTAGATTGAATCTCTCCTTGATCAGTTTCCATCCATTATTCTTTGTCTGGCCTTTGGAAAATAGCTTGACCCCTTCCCTCCTCTCTGTGGTAGCCCCTCAAATATTGGAACACTGCTATCCTGTTCCCCCTGGTCTAGAAGACTTCCAAGGTTCCATCCAACTCTGTTATTTTCTTTTTTCAAATTACAAAAAGTCACATGATTTTTAACCTGAAGTGAAAATGTTTTAATTTCCATTTTATGACAGTAAGCAGTTGGTTATAACTTTACCTTGGGCCAGTAGGAAGCAGCTAACATATATCCACCTTGTAAGATACAATTAGAATTTGGTGTTCCATTATTCATTTGGAAACTGTCCTGGGTTTCATCTTGCACAGTACTTATAGAAGCCACACTTTCTTCATCGTATGCTTTCAAGTGAGGTGTTCCTTCCCCTGGAGGAAATGTTGGATAATCAGTAACAATACATGCTCTTCTGGCTATGCAGAGGCTTGATGGGCACAATTACACAACAAAGCTTCCTAGCACTTCCTGCCACTGAACTGTGAAGGACATACAAATAGTCCTCAATGTCTATGGCAGCAACAGCTAAATTTTTGGGGCCGTTGTGCTGAAAATTGCACGTGCACTTGTGGGCAAGCGCTTGCATGCCAGCACCCAGAAGGCAGTGCGTGTGGCCCTCCCACACCCCCTGTGCATGCGCATATGAGATTCCTCCCCGCCACCCCTTTATCTGCACTGCACATGCATGCGCCTCCCAGCTGATTTTTGGTCCATTTAAGGCCTTTTTCTGGAAATATTGGAAGTGATGAAATGAGCCTGTTTTTTGGCCTCCAAAGGCTGTAGAGGCTTCCCTCGAGCCTCTGGGAGGCCGAAAAAGGTCTCATATTGGCAGAAAATCAGCTGGGAGGTGCATGCATGCACAGTGCAGGTAAGTTTGGCTGGGGCTCGCGTGCCCGCATAAATGGCTCTGCTATAGGTTTGCCATTATAGGTCTATGGAGATTCGCTATCACCCAGGTCGGGTGGGATTCTACCGGTTCGTACCTATTTGCTAGAACCAGTTGTTTACATTCTAAGCAGTCCGGAGAACCGGTTGTTGGAAGAAATTACTGGCCTAATCCTGTAAGGAAGGCAGGAAGGAAACATTCTGGAGTTGCTTACAGAAACTGCCTCTCCGTTAACCCTTATTACATTCTTGGCAGGACTGGACTTCCTGTCTCAGGAATGTCTCTGGAGTTTTTTTCCCCTCCTTTGCTGGTACTTTGCTTGTGTGGAGGGACCATTCAAAATGACAATGGCACTGAAAAAAGTGACTTTTGACCCTTTTTCACACTTATGACTGTTGCAGTATCCCCAGAGTCATGAGAGGCCAGGTGAGGAGATGCGTGCCTCGATGTGAGTGATATTGAGTTGACCACATCCAGCCAATAACATGACCACCAAGCCATACCCACCACCTAACACTGAATGAATGGCATTTCTCAGTGGTTAACACCAGGGCCAGGCCTTACAGGAGAGGCACCCCTCCTGCTCCTTATCTGACACTCCATCTGCTTAACAACCTGTGAGATTGCTTACTAATCAGGACATGAAGTGAGGTGACAATGACCACCTTGCTCAGTGAGTGAGCTTCTGGTGCCGATTGAGGTGATAAGTCAAGGACTATTTTGTAAATGCATATTGCATGACATATGAGGGAAATTAAGTTAAGAAGAATTGGCTTGAGATGCAGGACAATAATAACAGTAGCACCATTTTTTAAAATCAAAGGACAAATGAGAATTTGATCATCACATAAATATGAGCATGGGAATATTCAAGAAAGGAGATTAAATTGCATTGATGAATGTTTCCTTCTAGCTACAAACATTCTACCAATTTCTTTTGCAAGTCATCTAGGAAAGTAGAATGTGGCTTGGCATAAATTGCTGGTGATTATATCAGAAAATCTTAGCTCCATACTTAATTTTTTCTTACTGGATAGAACCATAAAAAAATTATTAACTAGGTACTAATATATTGCCTTTGTAAATACATAATTACCGAATCTTTTTTGCTTTATAAAAGTTATCTTTAAAGAGTAAAAATCATTCTAGTGGAAGAAAGATGACTTCGTAAGAGAATTCTTTGTTTTGCAAAGAGATTATATACACCGTGAGCATAAGGATTTTGTTTGAAGTGATCTGGAACTTATTTTCTCTTTCACAAACACTATGAAGTTACAATGCAGACATTCTTCTGATTGTGAAGCTTTCTTGATCTCATGTTGCAATTTTTAAAGATGCATTTCTATATCCATATATAGAAAATGTACAAATTTTCATGTGAATTAAAGCAACCACCTATATCAAAAGAGAATTCTCATTCTGTTCTAGAAATAGGGTTACAGACTATATCAAACGTTTTCCTTATTCTTAAGCAAGATTAATTTCCCCCCAGTTTGATTGGTCTTTGTTTTTCTAAAACACACTATCTATCTGAAAATCTGTGACAAGTAGTTTATGTCTTTCTCTGAATCAGCTTCCGATTTTTTTTTAAAAAAGGCACTTACGTCTCTTTTGTGCCTCTTCTTCATCACTGTCACTCTCTTCCGACGAAGAGGAAGAAGAGGAAGAGGAAGAAGAGGAAGAAGAGGAAGAGGAGGACGACGATGCTGAAGAACAAGATGAAGAGGATGAAGAGCTGGACCCTGATCTGGAACGAGAGCAAGAGGAAGAAGACGACGATGAAGATGAAGACGATCTGGAAGAACAGGACGATCTCTCTGAATCGGAGTCTGAATCAGAGCTAGAGTCTGATCCTCTCTTTTCAGATCTCGGCTTTTTGGAGGCAGCGTTTAGCGTTAAGGGTTCGGTCCTTGCTGCCACCATACGCCTGTCGTGCTCTGCCTTCGGAACAGGCTTGGGGTCTGCAGCATGTGAGGGTGAGCCACTCTTCGGGCTCGACGGCTCTGCCTTCACTCCCAACTGCATGTTTTCAGTAGACATGGGCTCTTCATCTGAAAAATGAGGTTCCTTATGGTTTTCATCCTTAGGTTTTGTGTCATCAAGCACGTTCCCCTTGGCGTCTGGCAGCCTGGCTTGAGGCATGAGAGGAGAGGCTGACAGCGCCATCTGGTACTGTTGCAAGAGAGGAGTAGAAGTCCTTGAAAGGGCCGCTTTGCTGTGACTGTAGTTCCTCTGAGCTGACATAAAGGAGAGTTCAGGATCGCGGAGGATGTGGTAATCTGTCCTGCTAACTCCGTGTTTCGCGGCACCAACCAACAAATCCCAATCATGGGTCCCACATTCCCACCAGACGGGCAAGTCTGGATTTGGCTGACAAAGTTTTAATCGCTCACAGAGCTGAGGATGACGGACAGCTTGCTCTCGTACCTTTCTGAGGAGCTCGATACGATATAAGGTTCGAGATGCACGCTCTTCTGTGATTGACTGGATAAAAAGGTTTGAATCCACAAAGTCTGCACAGGAAACACACAAAAAGAATTATGACTTGTCACCAGGTCTTCTAAGTTCAGTTGGAATCTGGGACATTAAATGTGCTTTATTTTTTAAGAAAGTGTTGTTTATCTATCCCCCCCCCCCCC